>VUQR01031817.1:0-15103 GCA_015108515.1 Hemichromis elongatus | reverse complement strand
TGGGGAGTTAAAAAAAAAAAAAAAAGAGAGAGAGAGACAAGGAGAATTGAAGAGATGGAGAGGAGACAGAGACAGGAAGAGGGAGTGAAAGACAGTCAGCCTGAGAGAGTGACAGAGTGCAGTCCTGAGAGGGAGAGTGTGTGGGTGAATGTGAGAGCAGCGCTAGCTAACTCGTCTGTCAATCTAAATCTGTGATTGACACCTCGGGGTCCAACATTCCCCACGTAGCCTGCTGGCTCTTCCTGTCAGGATGTAGGGCATGGGGTCACGCGCGCACACGCAACATATAAAGGAAGGATCACATACCTACCATGAGCTTTGTGATTGGCACATACACACACACACACACTCACACACAGAAATCCATAACGGAAATATGATGTAAATGTGCATATGTATGACTTTGACACACGTGCACTTCCAGCATACACACACATACACTTGCAGCTGGAGGTCTGGTAGAGGTGAGGTCTCCTGCGAGGTTCAGTTTTGCTGACTGGGTCTTAACTTTTGACACATGACCTCTGACCTTTATACTGTCAGCAACGCTGCTTTTCACCAGATCTTTCTTTTTTTTCACCAGACTGTCTGTGTGCATTTAGCCACGCTCTATTTGTGTTTTCATATTTAGGATCACTATGCAGCCATTGTGTTATTTATTATTCAGCTTCCTGCCCTTGTGTTTTCCTTCTACCTCACTTTCTCTCACATTATTTTTTCTCTCTCTCTTTCGTGTCAGCAAACGACAATTCTATTAACGCGCTTTAATTACTCGCACAGTAATACGAAGAAGATAACAAGGTGTCAAACTGAGCGAAATTGCTGTACATTTGAATATGATTGTGCACGTCCTTCCAAGTACACCGAGGGTGTTTTCTTTTTTGTCCTGAGTCCTTTCTTACAGCGTGAAAGTCAAATGAAACTTTTTTTCGTGCACGCATACGATTAAGTACATACATAAAAGATATTATAAAAACAAAAGACACATTTATGCATATTTAATGTGAGTCACACTGCTATAGATTAAAAAAAAACAAAAAACAGAATAACACTGAAAAAAGGTTCAAGGTCAAATTTGAATAAGCACCGAGGACTTAAAACCTAATGGTGGATAAGTTTTACCACAGACTCCGACCTTGCTGAAATTCACTGACATAACTCTGCTGAAATGACATGACACGTTTTTAAAAATCTGTGCGGCGGCATTGTCGATGGTGTGAAAACGACTGATTTGTCCAAGCGTCTTTTGGTTCACGGATGAAAATGAGACGAACCAAGTGTTATACGTTGCATTTTGTGTCTGTATAGCTTTCGTGTCCTTTTAGAAAATGTCACATGTGATTTACATGCACATACACACAAGCCGTAATAAGAGGAGGTGTCCATCTGGCAGTCTGTGTATGTGTGCCTTTAACTTTGTGTGTATGAGTGTGCACCAGTAGGGGTTTGTGACTAATGGGGTCATTATTGATGCTGAGTCAAGATTACTGCTGATAGCAATGGTTGGATACCGACCTAACGAGTACACAAATACACACATAAATGCCCACACGCACAGTTCCCTCCCTCTGTCTCTGTCTCTGGCTCACATACGAACACACACAAACACACACCCACATTTTCATTTTTTCAGGTTCTCGGAGGTGCACTTATGCACATAAACCTTCCACCTCAGCTAATAAACTTACTCACCCAGACATCCCCCTCGTAACCTCTCGAGACCCCCTTTGTTCTTGCACACACACACACACACACACACACACAAATATTCGCATGCTTACACGTTTAGACATGCACGTCACGCTCTGCATAACCAGACAGGCAGCAAGTGTTTTGTGCACTAATCAGTCACTTCATTATTTTTGCTAGTTTTCCAAGTGCAGCATCCATTCTCAGCTACCACTCCGTGCATACTCTAACGTACAGTGTAGCAGAAAGAAAACTGTGTTTGTTATCAAACAGCTGCGTGTGATGTCCACTCTGTTAAGTGCGCCAAGCAGATATGCTGTGACAGTTAACCGTGTGCACGTAATGGGTGAAAGATTTGACATGAAAAATTTAATCTCAGAAAATTGCAGCGGTGCAGAAAAAATAAAAGAAAGAAAGAAAAAATCATTACTATGAAGAATGTGAACAAAATAAAATGGGAGCACTTGTTGGGTAGAGTTCACCGGTGTGTTAGAGGATATTTTTAAGTTTAGTGGTTTGGTAACTGTTTGCAATATCATGCATGAAATATGAGATTTTGGATGGCCCCTTTGAATTCAAGAATATTCTTAATGTTATGAAAACACTCCGCTAGACGATGTCTTTGTGCGAGTGTGTGAGTATTGGTGTTCATCCAAGAGGGATAATCTTGACTCAAACCTCACCCTCAAATATACTGCGCAAAAACATTAAGGGAACGCTTACATCATGCTTTGGATCTTGAATGAAATACTCAACTTGAAAATCTTCACTGGCATGCATTGTGTAACTTATTGAGAGCAAAATGATGTAAGGGAGGTCAGTGGAAAACAAAATCATTAACCCATAGGGAGCGGAGTTCAAAATCACACTAAAAATAAAGTTTCATTTGTTACCTTAATTTTTTTAGGAGCGTATAAACATAAAGGTTTGAGCATTTGCAAGACTCGTTCTCTATGCCTGAGCAATTTTAATCCAACTCACACTCCAGAAGAAACTCAGAAGTCAGTACTTGCCCAAGGATAATTCAATATGCAGACTCGAGGAGCCAGAGATTGAACCACCGGCCTTCCAACTGGTAGACAACTCGTTCTATCTCCCGAGCCATGGCCACAAGCGTGCGCCTCTATCTGTGTGCTACGGCAATTTTCGTTGTTCCCGAAAGCCTCTGTAGTTTCTAAATCAAGACTTTTATGAAGTTCTGCTGCCCTGAGCAGACCATTAACATTTCATATCACCCTGGCTCACTCCCTGTGTTGCTCCCATGGGCACGTAGCAGAAATTCCCTCTTTGTATAATCCCTACAGACTTTAAAAGCAGACCACGGTGACCACACTTTTATTATCGGACCTCAGCTGTGTTTTTTTCCAGGTTTTTTCAGTTTTGTTTTTTTTTTTTATATAAAAAAGGTGACAATCAGCATTAAGCACTGACCCCAAGCACAATCTTTTTCACACGGACTTCACTCTAGTAAATGCTCATTTTGACAAACTGATTTGCATAACGCCTATGGAAAAAGAGGTGTTTTTTTTTTTTAATCAGCGTAGAGCCGTAGGAAGAATTTTTTTCTCTTAAGTTTCATCACTTTGCCAGACTTTATAGTCTTTTTTTTCTCTCACTATGTCCTCACTTTCTTAACATTCACCACTCACTTGTCAGTTCTGAAGCACAGCTTGCCTTAAGTATCGGGGTTCAGCATGTAAGCTCATCTCATTATCCCCGTTTGTGTGTGTGTGTATGTGTTTGTGTGTGTGTGTGTGTGCGTGCCTCATGTATGAGTGTATAACTGACTGTGAGAGTGTGAGTGAGTGATGGGTGTGTAAGCCTCCCTCTCTCGCGCTCTGTTTGAAATAAAGCGACAGATAATCGCAGGGCTCTGGTGAAGCGAGCTCATCTGAGCGCCAATCGATACGGGTGCCATAGCTTCAAAGCAACCCATCAAAGAGGAGAGAAATAGCCATATGCTCTTCGCGTTGCTGTGTGAGTGTGTGTGTGTGCGCACGCGCCAGAGAGAGGGAATGAGATTGGGAGTGAGAGAACAAAAGGAGGAGATGGAATCAGGGAGTCTCTGTGTGTGCAGATGAAGCTGTTTTCATTTGGTAGCAAACATTATCATATCACAGTTGACACGCAAAGTGGTTGTGATGCAACTGATGTCACTATTTAAATTGGACAAAATCATTGTTTCGTTAGCTGGTAATCTCCTGATATTATGGCTCTGTCATCTTTTATTCAGCAAACCGGCAGCAGCTGTGGCCTTTGTTGAGGAAATGGGCTAGGAGGAGAGAGACACACTCTCTGTCTCCGTCTCACACAGACACCGAGGCGAAGTTTAAAGACTGAAAGACTGTGCGTGTCGTGGGGAAGACGCGAGTAGTCTATACGCTGAACCGAGAGACAGTGGGAACTGAATGCTTGCAGAAAGGAAGAGTGTGAGGATGGGAGAATGACAGTGAGAAAGGGAGATGGAGGTGTACAGAGATGTGTTTGCAAGTGAGACTAAAAGAGGGAAAGGGGGGGAGAGAGAGAGATCCCCAAACCGAACTGTGTTTAGCAGTGCCATCTCACCTTCCGGAAAGTGAAAATGAGAATGTATTTTTGACTCGTCGGTGAAAAAAGAGAAAAGAAAAAGTTTAGAAGTTTGTGCTTGGGAGTGAGTGTTACAAAATATGTGTTTTCTGTGCACTCAGACATGTTTAATTCTATTAAGTGTGTGTGTGTTTGCATGTGTGTGAGCGAGTTGCGAAAACAAGAGAATGTATGTGTATACAGCATGTGTGTGTCAGCATGTCTAATTAGCTGAGACATGCAGGTGTAAAACAGTAATTAATGGCACAACTGACTGACTTCATTATCTCCACATGAGCTTCTCATCCTGGCTGAACACACACGCACACGCAGGCACAAATACAGAAACATTACAACATGCTTCTGGATGTACAGTAGTGTGAGAGAATGTGTGTTTTACTACAAAATAGTAGCGCAGTGTTGACTGGATGAAGTGGACACAATCATTGCACACGTCGCCGTTCGGACACTCAGACACTCATTTAGTTTGCAAATGGACTCATTACTAATGAATCACAAGCTGCTTTAGAGCAGGCTGAGCACACAGTAATGGTTTGGCCATCCTCCAGAATTTAGACACTACAGCGTGCGCACACACTCAAACACACACACACACACACACTTGCATTGACAGAGATTGAGAGTGAGTGTCCAAAAGCGCCAATTACCTTCACATCCAATGTAAGAGAACAAGCTGGAAAGCTAATTATAAGTCCCCCACATGTAGATGGAAACCGTTCAAGCTCTCTCACACACACACACAGACACACACACACTTAGGCCCGTGATATGTGACCAGCAATAGCATTTTCTTGTTTTCGTCTGTGGTTGTTAACGTTTACAATGAGCTTGTTATTGGAAATATGGTTGTGACACTGGATCATTAGCATAAGTCATGATACAACCTCTGAGCCCAACTAGCTTTATTGAATCATCAATAAGACTGTATAATTTAGTGATTCCAGTTTTAGCCAGATTGATTTACACTTCAGTACCCTGCCAGGCTTGAATGGGATCAAATGAAATTAGATGCCTCAAAATGCACCATGTTGTCACTCAGTAAGTGGAATAAATATGTTTTTTTATTTATCATTCAAGTGCTATCAATCTTCTCTCATGGTGGTCTGCCAAGACATAAATATTGCTGATGGTCTCTCTCTCTGTCTGTCTTTGTGTCTCTACCCTCTCTGGTGAGTGAGTGATATGGCAGTGATTGGACAGAGTAATTGGTCCTAATGAACATGTCAACAGACTGTTTCTTTCTCTTTCCATTAAACACAACTGGATTAGATTTACTGTGCTTACTCTAACAGCTTAAAGACTCCATCAGTAGGCCACTTTCCGCACACACACATACACACACACAGAATGGCTTAGCTCAGTAGATCAATGGCCCCTTGGTCAATGTCTCCTTAGGGAGGGTTATCTATCTGCTCCTCACTAATGAAACACTCTGATCATGAGTGTGTGTGTGTGTGTGTGTGTGTGGGTTTGATTGTCTGCATGCACTCATTGGTAAGATTGATTTTAAATTATATGGATATGGAGTCATGTAGCTTAGTCTTAGGTTAATTACAGAGTGCACCATTTCAAGCATGACACACACGTATATGTGTGTATGTTGTCAACGTCCTTATGAATATTTAATTTAATTTAAGGAAAACAGCGTTAGTACCGGTACCAATGTAAAATTACCTTTAAATTAATGGTAAGCACTCAAGATAAAACCGGGTTTTTATGGTTTACATTTCAGACACTTTTTTTTTGTTGATACTCTTTACTCAGTGGCCATGTTTTAAATATGCCATGCTGTTACCTGGTTAGGCTCCCTTTTGCCTTAATTCTCTGTGACATAGATTCAGCAATGTGCTGGAAACAGTTGGTCCATGCTGACATGATAGCATCACATAGTTGCTGTTGATTTGTTGGCTGCAGATCCATGATACAGGTCTCCTGCTGAATCGAGATCTGGTGTCCTGGGAGGCCATTTGAGTACAGTGAACTGTTCAAGTGTCATGTTCAAGAAACCAGTTTGGGATTTGGTGCATTATCCTGCTGGAAGCAACCATCAAAAGAGGGGGCGCATAGTCATATATGATCAGCAGCAGTACTCAGGTGTGCTGTGGCATTTAAACGATGCTCATTTGGTACTAAAAGGCACAACGTGTGCAAAGAAAATATCCCCGACACGGTTACACCATCACCACAAGTCTGAATCTTTGATACAGGTCTGGATGAATCCGTGCTTTCATGTTGTTGATGCCAATTTCTGACCCTAACATCTGAATTTTGCTACAGAAATCAGACCAGGCAACATGTTCCCAATATTTTACTGTCCAATTTAGGCTCAGTTTTTTGCTCTTAGCTGACAGGAGTGGCACCCAGTGTGGTCTTCTACTGCTTAGGTAATCTGCATACTTTGGTTGTGGTTATTTGAATTAGTGTGGTCATCCTGTGAGCTTGAAGCAGTCTGGCCTCTGCCATCAAGACATTTTCACCCAAAGAACTGCTGCTCACTGGATAGCTTCCATTTTTCCTGTAAACCCTAGAGATGTTTGCGTGGGAAAATCCCAGTAGAAAAGCAGTTTCTGCTTTTCAGCTGGTCTCACAGCAACAGCCATGCCACGTTCAAAATTACTTCAACTTTTTTCCTCCTTCTTTGAACTTAAGCATCATGTGACTAGATATTTGTGTTAACAAGCAGCTAAACACCTGAACCTACTGTAATAAAGTGGCTGTGCATATAAATGTCACCTTTGGCAATACAGGTCCAATACAATACAGGAAACTTTTTTTTTCAGTATTCACTATTTTCAATCTCTCTCGGAGTTGTACTCTTTTGTATAGTTGCGCCAACAGTTCGTTACACAAGTTCTCTTCATATTAAGTGAATAAAATGATACCTGGGTTCTGGTTTAGTAATCTATTTTAATGTTGCAAATTCAGCTAGAAGGCAAAAACATGTCATTTTTAAAGTTTGTTCAACCTTTATAATATCTATGTCAGCATTTCTTACTTTAGCATCTGCTTGTCACAGTTTTTTTTAATTAGGAAGCAGTTTTCTTGGTCAGTCTTTGTTTATTTTGTTTGGGTTTTATTTTTTTCCTGTTTTTAGGCATGTCACTGTGTTTTAGCAGTGTGAATGTGTGTGCTATATCTCTCCAAAGCCTCATGAATTGCAGCCAGGAGAATGTGACAGTGTGAAGTAGAGAAAGTCAGTAGTTGGCAACGGATAAGAGTGAAGAACAATACCTAGCAAAGTAGCATTTTCTGCTTTAAGCTCAGGTTTGAAGAAAGGGAAGAAGAACACATACTGTACACAGATTTTTATTTACTTATTTATAATGCCTTACAATTTGTAGAATTTTTTTTTCTTTGTTTAAATTCTGTTTAAATTTTGCAGTGCCATCAAAAGCAAACTTAAGAGCAGCTTCTTCTTTTTTTTATTTTTTGAAGAAAACAACTGTCAAGTGACATTCGGAGCTGCAGAAATGTTTCACTTTGTTTCCTCTTGTAAATCTTCTTCATATTCTTAGTCAAACCTGTCAAAGCACACCTGCTTGACATTTAAAGCTTTAAATAAAATCACAGTCACTTTATCATATTTATAATTTCATGTAATCTATCAATGTAACACACTGATTAAGTGATGCCATTAGAAAAATACTCAAAACTGAACTCAGGAGGTAATTGCGTTATCCAAAAATACCATTGGGAAGTTTACATTTACAAATTAATTTCACTGGACAACTTAGAAATTGTTAAATTGACTCTTTACATCCTCAAGAAGAATTATTGTTCAGAATGCATGCAGGCCAGTCAACCATAAATACTCACTGTATGTGTTGCTGAAGGCAAGGGATTGAAATTGCAGAGAAATGCACAACAGCACCGCTTGTGAAATTAAATCACCTCTTCAAAAATGTCTCTAGTTTTATCTCAAATGTTCGCCTGTAAAGTGGAAAGTTGTTGCACCCCATGGTAATCTAATTTCAGTCTTTTTTTTTTCTCTCGTCCCCTCTTGTCCCTCCCTCTCTCCCCTGTTTCGCTCCTTTTCTTTGCAGTTTGAAGTGCTGAAGTGCTTCTTAAGGTAAGAGTGTCTCATTTCGTGTTTTCCTTTTCTTGTTCAGTACTTTTCTTCGTCTGATTTTCTACCCATAAAACACAGCATGCCATCAGCACTTGGCACAGTGTGTGTTTCACGGAACAGTCTGCGTCCTCAAAATTTATTTGGCTCAGTATTCTGCTCACTGAAACACAATGAAATTGTGTTAAGATAACAAAGAGACACTCTGGGTAGCACTCCCACTGCACTCAGCTGGTATAGCCATGGTCTGAAATGTACAGAACAGAATCAGCAGCCAGTATTACACTTTCCATAGGGATTTTATAGCACATGTGATATATTTTTATCCTTCTATTAGGCCATAAATATTTTTAAATCAAAGTATAATGAGAAGCTGTTTGGAAAGTCCATACACAAGCTATAATAAAACACGGTAAATCCTCTTCTGTGGTGTCTTACGACTGAATGTGAACCCGTCTGCAAATCAACAAGAGCAAAAAAATAAATAAATAAATAAAAATACCTTACAGTTTTTAAAAGGCAATGTCAATATTGTTGTTTATTTGTAGACTACAGGTTTCAGCTTTAGTAAATCTCAAACTTATTACTTTCAGGCTGCAATGTTCTGTAATAATATCAGCAGACTCACAATACTTTCAAAAGAAAATTAAATGTGCTACAATGCGATACAGCTGAGTTTGACCTTGTGTTTGGGCATAAAAGATGTCTCTGTAATATCTGCAATGTCACTGTTATATGGAGTTCTGGTAAGAGGACACCAAGCACAGGCACTAGCATGAATAGTAAAAGTAACTTTAATAAACTAACTAGTGAAAGCAACAAAAGTGGGAATGGACACAAAACCTGTAAAGGCCAGACAATGTTGATCAAAAGACAAAAAAGCAAAATAATCAGAAGACTAGAGATGCAACACTCCACCAGGATGCAACTGGAATCAGGTCATTTCCACTGTTCTTGGCCTGGAAGGTCACATTACCTTTTTCATGTATGCACATGTGAACAGCAGCGCCATAGCCACGTGCTAACATTTTGTTAGCATGGAAGCTCCTCACCTTGAGTGGAGACAATATGGAAAGTTTGCCAAAATAAACCATAGGGGGACTACCATGAAAATGTTTGTCCACTTAAATCACTATCACCTAGCTGAATATGGACATTTTAAAGATGCTAACAAAGGCAAAGTTGCTAAAGCTAAAGCTATCCAGAGCTCAGCCAGCAGCCTCAGTCTGAGCAGCGAAAGGATGAAAGCAGAGATTATGGGACAAGTGAAAAAGACAAAATGGTCAATGTTCTGTTATCTTTTGAATTTAAAATCATAAACATGCTGGAAAATTGTGCAAAAAAAATGACATTTGTGATCTAAGTCTGTTGCATCTGCTCTTTTTTTGTAAGATAAAATACAGGTAAAGAAGCAGAACACTTTATTTTCAGCTGTTTCAGTGAGAAAAGATCCAGTGACTCACGGAGGTTCAGGGTAAAAGTTCAGTTATTTTATTATGAAAATAAATTTTTGCATTGAAGAAAATTTTAATTTTGCTTATATATCCTGTCAATTATGGTTCTTTAAAAGAAAACATTAATAAACAAATTGCAGTATTGGTAGGTCACACTTAAAAAAGAAAGAATCTGAATCAGCCAAGAAAATTGCAATCAGTGCATCTGAAACATGAGGAGTAACTAAATCACACATGGTGCAATTTCACTTTACGTCTCTCTAACAAAATGGTAAAAATTAGTAATAATAGATTAACTAAAACAAAGTCACGATGCATCGTGAACTGTTTCCACAGAGTGCACATGTACATTCACTTTCAGCTAAAGCAGCATTTGCTGGGTAAACTACAGTTCAAAGGTATTCTTTCTCTGTGATTTAGCAGAAATCATTTTTGGAAACTTATTCACAGTTACAGAAAATGGACAAAGCAGCATTTTACCAACAAAAAAAATCGATTGAAAGATGTTAACAGAATTTTTAAATTTAACAGTGAAAAGAACAAAAGGTTGTTAAAGGTTTATCCTTTGATTTTGAATGCTTAACACTGTAACGTATCAGTAACAGTGGAATAAAATACTAACAATCATGGCAGGCTGTGTCACATCTACTTCAGAAGGATGAGCAGAGAGCGATGCCAACCCACCAAAGAATTTAAGAAGGTTTTTTTTTACCAAAGGTCCAATGTTAATCTTTGGTACAAGCCTTAATTATTTGTGTATGTGTGTGTGCTTGTTAGTGTGCGTGTGCGTTTTATTGTTACCCAAGGTTGTGTGAAGAGCATGTGTGTGTGTGCATGTGTGCTGGGGAGGGCATATGCCTACATCTTAGTCCCTGTGTCTTCCTTGTGTTTGTGTCTGGTTCAGTGTTTTGAGTGGGCTCTGCTGGGACTTTGTGTGGAGCCTCATTAGTGGCTAAGGTTTGGCTGGCGTGCTGCTACTGAAGATACTCGGGGCACAAAGTCATATGTTACTCTACTGCTGGCCCATCTGCCACATTGGCCCTCACTTGATACTCTTGAGTTTTGTTTAATTTTTTTGTGCACGTGAATCTTTGTAAGCATAAATTCACCAGGCACTCTACCTAAGTACAATCATAAAGTATTTGTGCTTTATGTGTATTTTTTTAAAAATGCAGTTCAAAAGGAAAAAGTTCTCTTGTGCACAATTAAATGCAAAAAAAATGTAATAAAAAATCATTACTATGGAACAAATGTTTTTAATTTTTGATCCTGGATTACCTAAAACTAAACTGGGACAACCATGTACCCCACTACTTTGTCAAGCCTACTAGTTTAGGAAGTAAGATATGAAACATCTGTGTTAATAATTCCTTGACCTGTCAGGAAGCATATTATAATACTGGTATGGATTTAGTCAGTAGTCTACAACTCAAGCTGTATTTCTCAAGTCAGGGTTTGTACATATTTCGGTAATGTAGTACCTTCAAAATAAAGCTATAAACTATTATGTGCCATACATGCACTGAAGTGCAAATAACCATGATAGGATTACTTTGATGACAGGCTCATAGACAGCATGCAAATGATTTTTCTTTTTATTTCAGAAATAATTATATAGATATTTGTTTGCATTTTTCATTAAGATGTTTTTTTTCGCTCTGCAGTATTTCTATTAAACACTGCTTTTATGTTCATAGTAAACTTGTAGTAACGCCTGCTTTGGGTTAGCTGAATACACTGTCCTCCATAATCATGATGTAATAGGAAAGGTATTGCACTATATTCATAAGGATGGCTCACAGCAAAATTGGGCCTAGTAAGCATCAAACATTTACCAGAGGAGCATAGCAAGACCATCAACAACAAGCTAAGGGAGACAGTAGACTAAAGTTAGTGGCATTCAATAGTGGTGAGTGAAAACAGAAGTGCTCAGTGCATCATGGGAAGTCCCCCCCAGCTTGAACTCACAGCAGCATAACTAAGGTTTATGCTAAGATCATCTGATCCAGCTCTTAATAAAAAAGGGATGTTTTTAGCCTAATCTTAAAAACAAAGGGTGATTGTGTCTGGAACCCAAAATCGAAGCTGGTTCCACGGGAGAGGAGCCTGACAGCTAAAGCCTTTATGAGGAAACTCTAGGAACCATAAGTAAGCTTGCAGTCTGAAAATAAGGTGCTCTGTAGGGAATCTATGAAAATAAGTTCGTATGTGTCCATTATTATCTCTCTTTCTATATTCTCATAGTCAGAGATGGGCAGCAACGTAATCCGATTACTTTTTCAAGTAACGAGTAAAGTAAGGGATTACTATTGCAAAAAAGGTAATTCGATTACTGTTACTTTCCCTTAAGCACCCTGCGTTACTGTGTTACTAAACCATGATTTTGTTTGAGAGAGTGTCTCATGATAATGGTGTAAAGCGAGTGCGACGTTCGTGGCAACAGCTGTGTGCAGATCAACAATGGATAATATATCATAATATATAATATATCACAATATATATAAGGATGGGAGAGAGTACGACCGTGCAGCGTTTAAAGTGTGGAAGTACTGATCTTCTTTGAGTTTGATTCCGTAAAAAGTGACAAAAACATTAGCGTCTGCCGTTCACTTCTTAGGAAGAAAACAACTTTTTACAGCGAAAAAAGCCCTAAACATCCGAGCAAGCACCGAGTACGCTGCCACGGGAATGTGAAATTCACAGAAAATCTCCCGGATCCTTCCACTGACATGCAGCACACCTGCACCAGGGCAAACCTCCGCCTGCCCCACTCCTGCTAAACAGGTGAAAATAGAGCAACAGGACCACTGAGTCTTTGATTTGATTTATTTTCTGCTGTCTTTTACTTGCATCTATTTGAAAGAGTGAGTGTAAACAAAAAGCAATATTTTATTTTATATGCTGGAATATTCAGAAAATAGATTTAAATGTTAAACAAATTTCTTCCAGTCAGAGGATGTTGCATATAATTTACTTTTTCCTTGATGAAGTAATAAAACAAGTTTTAAAAAGAGGCTTTTTCATTTGATTACATTTTGTATGATAGATTATGCAGAAAAAGTAGAATTGGGCTGAAAGATCTATTGCTTTTTTACCTATTCCGGTTGTAAATCATGTTTTTTTAAGTAACTAAGCAACTAATTACTTTTGAAAATAAGTAAAGTAACGGAATTACTTTTTGGGGGGAGTAATTAGTTACTGATTACTTTTTTCAAGTAACTTGACCAACACTGCTCATAGTACACTTGCTGCAGTATTTTGTATTAACTCGAAGGTTTTCATTGCCCTCTTAGAACAACCTCATATGAAGGAATTACAATAGTCCAGCCTAGAAGTACTAAATTCATTGAATACTTTTTAGTATTATGCTGAAACAGTATTTTTGTTCTACTGTGAAATACCTGGAGCATTATTTAATGTGCAAGTTAAAGGACAAACCTGGTCAAAAATGACTACAAGTTTCCTGAAGTAGACCTATGGTTAAAGATAACAGCATCCAAAATAAGTGCCTGATTACAATTTAGAAGTAGAAAATTAAAAGTCTTTTAGATCTTTATGGCCTTAAGACATAGTTGTATTTTAACTAATTTATATATTATTATTTACATAAAAAATATTATTAATAAATAAATATCTCATGTATCAGTAGCATCTCAATAGAAATGCAGATTTCTATTGGTAGTATCTAAGGTGGGTAAGGCCTTATATCTGTCAACCACTGGTTGGCAGGTAAAACTGTCTATTCTCCAACAGGTTGGTGAGTAGTTGCTGGTAGCTGTTAAGTGAAATTCGTCACAAACAGGCTGTGCTGAAAACCTTCTTGCAATTGCTTTGGTCACTAGCAAATTATTTACACAATTTGTGTGGAAGATGGTTACTTTTCTTCAAGAACGTACTCTGTGAAACTCAGAACAAAATTGTAAATGTAAATTGTGTTGCTTAAAATACATTTTAAAAGTTAAATGATCAGTAATACTGATGAAAAATCATTACTTAGTTTTTCTCAGTTGATCAGAACTGATACTGAATTGAAACAATGTGTCTACTGATCTTAGTGACAGCATAAAGACAAAAGGATACACTGTATGATCATAGAAGTTGAATCACAATGAATTTATCCATTACTTCATGCATTAAAAAATAATTAAAGGCGAGGTAGGCAGCATGTTTTGCCTCATTTGCAAAAAAAATGTATTAACCTTTCAGTATATTAGAATATAAGTGTTCCCTGACAGAACCAGACTACTGGCAGTTAATGAGGTTTTACATGAAATAATTAATGGCTTTTCGTGCATTAATTCAATTTTGAATTTGTGTTCATTCATGTACCTAAACACAACACCTGTTAAATATTTTATTTACAGCTTTTGTTTTTTTAAAGTTAAAAAAAATCACTGAGGGCTAGAAAAACTTTGATCCAAATGAGTGTTTGTCTTGGTGTAAAACAATAAAACACAGAGTAAAATTCATTTACAGTTAGGTTATGAGATACAGATATTTGAGTCAAATCAATTATTTTAGAAGGTCACAATTCTGGGTCAAAACCAGTGCTTTATTTATTTTATTTTATTCATTTATTTATTTTTTGTTTCACACATGGTACAGCAGTAATTCATTTCCTATACACAACCTTCCTTTCAGTTAAAGTAAGACTGTTTCCATGCATGAAAAGGAGCAGAAAGAAGAATAAATTCTTATTGACACCTGCCCCCTATCTAAGACAGTACAAGTAGGCAACCAGAATTACACTCTGATAATATTCTACATATAACAAACAAAACCATATACTCAACAATGAACAATACCCCTAAATATCAAACTAAAAGGATAATTTTTTTCTACAATTAAATTCTGTTATTTTCAACTTCTTCATACAGGTTTATCATTTTATTCTTATAGCAGATTTTAAATTGAGAAACATTTGTACAACTCTTAAGATGATCATTGAGAGAATTCCAGTTTCTTATGCCTATGACTGTTGGACACATTTGCCTTTGTGTGGTTCGGGCAAACCGATGCTTAAAATAAAACTTCCTTCTGCCATCCCCATTTTCTGAACACAATACAAATAAACTTTGTAACTTGAGAGGTAGTGTTTTATTTTTTGCCCTAAACATAATATTAATGTCTGTAATTTACCTTGGTCCCATAACAGAACCCACATTCTATTTTCATTCTATCAGATGAATTGTCTGAATTCTGCACATACTGAAACCTATTATCTAAAAAACTGCTTAACCAATTCAATACTATTCCTCTCACACCATAAGTACTTAACTTAGAAATCAAGATGGAGTGTTGCAGAGTG
>VUQR01031815.1:0-10857 GCA_015108515.1 Hemichromis elongatus | reverse complement strand
CTCCCTGTTAAATCCAGAATTGAATTCAAAATCCTGCTCCTCACATACAAGGTCTTAAATAATCAGGCCCCATCTTATCTTAATGACCTTGTAGTACCATATCACCCTATCAGAGCACTTCGCTCTCACACTGCAGGCTTACTTGTTGTTCCTAGAGTATTTAAAAGTAGAATGGGAGGCGGAGCCTTCAGTTTTCAGGCCCCTCTTCTATGGAACCAGCTTCAGTTTGGATTCAGGAGACAGACACTATCTCTACTTTTAAGATCAGGCTTCAAACTTTCCTTTTTGCCAAATCATATAGTTAGGGCTGGACCAGGTGACCCTGAATCCTCCCTTAGTTATGCTGCAATAGACGTAGGCTGCCGGGGGATTCCCATGATGCATTGAGTGTTTCTCCTTCACTCACTGTGTGTTTTCACAGGACATTCTGTACTTTTGCCAGGTGTGGCAAATAACTTAGCTCGGAAATAATTTGCCGAGTTTTCAGATGGAGAAAGAGCGAGGTGAGACAAAAAGAGTGATTTAGATCTTTATGAATCATTTGCGGCTGCAGGAGCAGACTGGATTTGGAGACCTGATTCTTATGCATTGGAATAACTTTAGGTTGATAAAAGAGTAAAGCTCAGTTTTTTGATTTAGTTTAACTGCTGAAAAGTTTCTGGGATTTCAGGTCAGCGCCGGCATCACCTTGTAGGAGGGGCTCCAGAACACCGTTCATCACACCTTCGGGCAGGAACCTCCATTGGAAAACGGCATGGTCAGCACCACCGGTGCTGATGACCCACTGCAGATCGCTGGACCAGCGAACGTTGGTCACATGGGCCGAGTGACCGATGTACTTCTTAAATTTGGCCCCTGTTTCATGTTAGAAACACAAGTTGGTGAGTAAGAACACACGTGATACAGAAACGTCCTCATCACATCTATTCTGTCCCAAGCCCGTAACTCTGTTTCTAATGACTGAAATTCAGACGTAGGACAACCCCAGAGGTCCGCCCCTCAGCCGGCCTCTGTGAGTCCTCAGTAAAAATGTTATCGGCACGCATCGCTCACCTTTCTTTAGACAGGGGAACCTGAAGAGCTTGACGAGGCCAAGATCATCGCCAGCCACCAGCACGGCGCTGCTGTAGTTGGCGTCCACAGAGTTTACGTTGGTTAAGTTGGAGTATTTGAGCCAGATGCCATTGACCTCCGGCCCAACAACGCCGGTCCACGTCATCCAGTGGATCCCCTTCGTCTCCTCTTTAGGAACCAACTTTCCTGCTGGAGGACAGGGAAAGGAGGCATGTAAGACCCACAGAAAGACTCCCGGATGGGTAAGTCCTACAAATCTGCACCATCACGTCTAACAACTGGTCCCAGGTAAGGACAGGTGAGCTCCAATTAAGGCCCTAGCCAAAACCTGAGTCTCCAAGTAAAGTCTCAGGTGTGTACAGGTAAGTTTCTTCTCGTCTGAGAGATCAGTACCTGGCATCCTGTAGAAGAGCCGCTCCCCAGCACCATCATTTGTCTGCAGGAAGCGGCTGTCCACTGACCAGTCCAGGTGGGTGATGAAGGAGGCGGAGCGGCTGCACTCGCCTACCTTCTTGTAGCGCTGTGCGACGGCATACACGTCCACCATCCCATCATTAGAGCCCACCGCCAGGAAAGAACCATCCGGAGAAAACTTCAGCTCATGGATCACTTCCTTCCTGTCCTTAATGTGCACAACCTCCGTCATGTCCCTGCACAAACACACGCATTAGCATTAGCACAGATGGCCAAGGTAAACCACCATCTTAGCCTATTAACCCCGCCCATTTCTAAGAACCACAGCAACACATGCCGACTACTTTTAACATAGCAGGGAGCGTCTTTAAAGAGACCAGGACCTGTATGTGATCAGTGGGCCGTTACCATGGAGCTTTAGGAAGCGCGAGGCTGTCGACGGTTTTCCACGCCAGCATTTGTGAACGCAGACATCAGCTTGCCTGATCTCACTGCTCACAGATCTGCTTTAAGCTCCTGTTTAATGTGAAGTGATAACACATCTCTGCATAACCGTATCGACGGGTAAGTGGGGTCACCTGACACGCAGCACCGTGAACGAACCATCCTTCATGCCCAGAGCGAGCTGCGAGCCATCGTTGTTGAAGGAAACGCTTCGAACGGACTCCTCCATGTTGCAGCGAGCCAGCAGAGTGTGGTCAGGGAGACTCCAGAGCCTACGACACACAGGTGAGGCGAACACCAGGTGAGCGGGAGGGCATGAGCAGTGTGCGGTGACGGTGGCACGTTGGACCAACCTGACGGAGCGGTCATCACTCCCGGTGACAGCGACGAGCTGTTTGGGGTGCACATCCAGCGCCCACAGCTCGCCCTCGCTGTGACCCTGCATCAGTAGAACTGGTTTGTCCCGGTCTCGGACCATCACCTCGAAGATTTCGCTGTCCTGAGTCCCGGCCAGGATCCGGTCGGCCTTCCAGCACACGCTGCGGATCGACAGACCTGAGACAGGAAACAGGAAACTCTGGGATGGGGGTCACCAATCACAGAACTCACATTTAACAAGCGGAAACGGGACACGTGTGATCCCGTGTGTGATTGTGGAATGCCGCGGAGGAGCCGTCTCTGCCGGAGCCGGGTGACGGGCAGGTAAAGACTCTTACTCGGGCTGCTGTAGATTCATTTCTGTGATGCATTGAAGACATTTTTGCTGCTGCTGTGATCAAATACAAAAACCAGAGCAGAGGTGACCCTGAGCAGGTGGACCCCCGAGTGACCCCGCTGTGACCCCGGTATGACCCCTGGAGGACAGAGGGGACCAGATCAGACCTTTGTAGCCCTGCTCGGCCTCCCTCAGGTCGATCTTGGTGATGGGTTTGAAGTCTACATCCCACAGCCTGATGCAGCCGTCTCGCCCTCCGGTGGCGAATCCTTCCTCACAGGCGTACATGCTGAAGATCCCCGCCTGCAGAACAACAACACATTCCCCATCAGGGACTTCCCTGCACAGGTGCAGCTGTGGGTTAATCACCTGCTCGGGGTTTGGTCAGCGGCGTTTTATCCTCGTGTTACCTGTCTGAGAAATCTCTTCATGTTTTCTGCTGAAAGCTTTTCCATCAGGATGGATGCTGCTCTAGAGCGCCACCTGTGTGTGTGTGTGTGTGCGCGTACCCCGTGTGCCGCCTGTACGGTCCTGATCAGCGTGATTCCTCTCCACACGTAAACGTCCCCGTTCAAAGCGCCAGAGTAGGTGAGCTCGTCTTTGGCCGCAGAGACGCACAGGATGGTCTGTAGGTCGCCCGTTTTGCCAAAGATCCCTCGCTTCGGCGTCAGAGCGTTCCCACACAGAGTCCAAAACTGTGCGCAGGAAACAGCGAGGGCGCAGATTAATCCACAGGAAGTGGTGCCAGCCGTGCTGGTGTGCTGTGTAGGTCAGCAATGGCGAGCAGCAGCGGGACCATTTCAACCCCACACAGGACTGTGCAAAAGTCTTGAGCCCCCCCAACACTTCGTTATATGTCGCAATGAGAATGAGAATCAGGTTTTTACAACCATAACAAGCTGTGAAGTATTTGGTGTGACCCTGAATCCTCCCTTAGTTATGCTGCAATAGACGTAGGCTGCTGGGGGATTCCCATGATGCACTGGGTTTTCTTCCTCACTCACTATGTGTTCACAGACCTCTGTGCACTGAATCATACTTGCTATTAATCTCCGCCTCTCTTCCACAGCATGTCTTTATCCTGTCTTCTTTCTCTCTCTCTCTCCCAACCACTCACAGCAGATGGCCCCGCCCCTCCCCGTCTGGTTCTGCCGGAGGTTTCTTCCCATTAAAAAGGAGTTTTTCTTTCCCACTTTTTCCAAAATGCTTGCACATCCATATTTTTATATCCATGTATAAAAACAAAGCTGACACATGATGACTTTATGATCATCACAGCAGACGTCTTTGTGTCAAAGTCACTGAGGATACAACAGAAACACATGAAGGAGATTGGCCTGGCTTTTTATAGCAGCAGTGGAACAAAAGCTGAAGACAACCATGAATCAACACGTGAACATGACCTGATGCTGCTGAAGTGAAGCAGAGCAAAGTTACACAGGTTTGATCACAGACACAGAAGAGTTTGTAATTTGGCATCGTTTTAAAACGTTTACATTTCTTCGCTATTAAACAGCGGCTGACACAACACAACAGCAGACTGGTGCGCAATAAGCAGCGAATAATGCAGGAAACAGAGATTTGATGGTAAACTGGTCTCTGAGTACAGAGAGAGAGAGATGTGCAGGAAGTGTGATTTTATTGTGGTGGAAGCGAAACAGCCAAAGTCAGAGAGACTTCATGGTGCCGTTTATCAAACATGAAGCAGAGTTTGGATCTGCTTTTGCTGCTGGTTCACTAAGTTTTGGTTGGAGTGATGACCCCTGCAGCCACAGGATCTGTGAGATGTCTGCTTTCAGCACCTGACGCGTGTCTGCGTGCCGACGGGTGAACGATCCACGCTCTGTGTGGAATCTTTAATGGTTTGCTGTTTTAACTATTTGGCGGTTGTTGCAATAGTTTTGTGAGCCTTGACTCGAGATTCTGGCGTTTCTGATCAAATGCATTTATATTTATATAATTATTATTATTATTATATTATATATATTATATATTGGGGCAGGATTAGCTCAGCAGGGAAGAGTGGTTGCTCCATGATCGGAAGGTCGGGGGTTCGAATCCACTGAATGGCGGTACCCCTGAGCAAGGTCCCTACACACTGCTCCCCGGTGCGCCTGCCTAGTGGCTGCCCACTGCTTCACTGAGTGAATGGGTCAAATGCAGAAAAAACAAAAGTAATTTCCCCACGGGGATCAATAAAGTATACATTATTATTATTTAAAATCGATTCAGGATATAAGGAATGATATTACTTTATTCAAACTAAAATGGCTCGTTTAAACCAGCCGCTGGTCTTTCCCTTACAGTAAAGAGCACCTGGACGGGACTGTTCTTCTAATTTGGTGCTATATTTCTATATCTATCTGCTATATTTGGCTGCGTGAGTGTTTCTCTTCCAACAGCACTGCGGTAAAATGAGTGTAACACCAGCCAATGAGCAGAGAGAAGCCACTTTGGAGAGATCACAGGAAAGTCCAGCTTCTTGGAAACAAAACGCACAGAAATGAGGGGCAGCTCAAGACTTTTGCACAGCTCTGTACGTGATAGAGGTGTGAGGTCAAGCGGGATGACGTACGGCTGACTCCAGCACCCACAGCTGGCTGTGAAGCCCTTAGTCACGTGACCACCCCGGTGCTGTCCTACCTTGATGTGCTTGACTCCGCAGCTGACCAGCCGGCCGGCCTGGAACGGATCCCAGCACACGTCGAAGATCTGCGGGAAAAGCAAGACCAGCGTTACTCCTCGTGTACGCCCGCAGGTAGCAGGTGCACGTGTGAGCGGCGGCACGTACTCTGTCCGAGTGTCCGGTGGCCGTGGCGAGGACACGTCCTCTCCTCCAGTCCCAGACGCACACTGTATTCTTGGCATCCAGGCCGACCGAGGCCAGTCGCTATGGCAACAGAAACAAGGAAGAAACACGATTGGATGTGCGTCACCTTTACGATGAAACATAAAGGTGAGCCACTCCCCTTCGCCTCACTTCCTGTTACATCTCCTGCTCTGGTCGTGCAAGTTTACACTAAACATGGAGCTCCTAGTAACGAGGGACACTGGGGCGGTATGATGTTACATAGAGGCGCCAAAAGCCCCGCCCATTTGCTTGTTTCTGTTGGTGAGGTGCAGCCAATGAGCTGGTATCAGCCACAGGAGGATTATTCTGAAGCGGAACTCATTGAAAGCTGCTGTAAATCTGCTCCTGCTAATAAAGTTTTAATTCAAAATCAAAGATTTCATTGTTTTAATAGTGAAAACTCAGACGGCAGTTAGAGTTTTGGATACGAGCGCTGGTGACACGGTTACCTGTCCATCAGCATCGAAGGCGAGACAGGCCACTCCGTGGGTGTGGACGTCCCGCAGGATGGAGACGGTCTGCATGGCGTACGTGTCCCAGATACAGATGTACGGGTCCTTCCCCACCTGACCGGTCGCCACCTGGATCTTATCAGGATGCATGGCCAGACTGACAAAGGAAGAGGAAGTAGTCAGCAACCAATCCTGATGCTGCTCAGCAGTTCTCACACCAACAGTTCTCACATCCATCACAGCGAACGACTGCTGAGCTCGACTTCCTGTCCCCACACTGTGACCTCATCACTCGGGCTGACCTCGCACAGACAGCTGCTGATGAAGCTTTTAATCATTCAGCGGCCACCCGGCTCCAGGCTAACAGCCATCTGTGACGGGGGCGCACACGGAACAGCACACACGCGTGTTCACCAACACGCCCCAGGGCTGGTGGAGGGAAACAGTGCTGGGTTTGTGATGGTTACAGACATGCAGTGGCTTTCTGTTTTTAACTGTCCTCCAATCAGAGAGTTACAAGAGCTGAACTGGGCGTGAGCGCCCCCTGTCTGCAAAGGATCACAAACATTCAGATGAAAAGCAGAGACTGTCGACAGACTGAAGGAAACCTCAAAACAAACAGACTGTAAAGGAAGTTCTGAACTGTGCTGTTCTGTTAAGCTGAAACAAAATGCTGAGCAGGAAGTCGGGATGAATCTAACCACACGGCTTTGACGTGTCGCCTCAGATCCAGTGAACACTGACAAAGTGCTCCAGGGCCTAACCCAAATTTAATGCATAACCCGTCTGTGAAGAGCATCAGCAGCTTCAAACATCTGTCAGCTGATGAGCAGACCCACATAATCCCCCTTACAACACCAAGAATGAGCAAAATTCACAAAATAAGCTTCCTGTTTGCGTCAGTCACACCTAAAACCTGAGATCAGAAACCATCACTCAGGTGTTCACGGAGCCTTTATCAGGTGCTTTTCTCATAGACTTATAGAAGTCTTATAGAAGATTTATATAGATAAATCGGGCCAGGGGAGTCGCCCCCTGCTGGATGTTTAAGAGAATGCCAGTTCAAGTATCTACATCCAACTTCCATCCTTGGCGTAGCTTCAGAAACCCCTTTCAGCTCCTCCAGAGGTACACCAAGATGTTTCCAATCCAGCTGAGACGCCAGGGAGATGGCCCGGGGCCTCCAGCTGGACTGAAACACCTCCTCCGAGGGTCCAGGTCAGACTCAGAGCTCCTCACTACTCTGAGCTCTACCCGACACATCAAACCCTCACAGCATCTCAGAGTCTGAGCCTAGATCAAAAAACCAAAAGCAAAATTTATGTATATAGCACATTTAACAAGAACAACGTCGATCAAAGTGCTCCACAAATTAAGAGCAAGTAAAACTATTTACCAACAGCAAGACAAACATAGAAGCCATGTGATAATCAACTAACTTAAGTCAAGGCCAAAGTAAAAAGATGAGTGTTTAATTAAAAGACTGAATAGTATCAGAAGTACGAATGGAAACGGAGATTATTCCATCGTCCCAGTGCAGCGATAGCGAAGGCACCATCGCCTCTGGTTTGCAGCCTTGACCTGAGTACGAGCATCTGTTCAGGTATCTACATCTAACTTCCATCCTCAGCCTAGCGTCACAAACCCCTTCCAGATACCTTCAGAGGAAGCTCATTCTTTCTGTCCTTACCTGGAGCTTGTGGTCACAGGTGAGTGCAAGGACGTAGATCTAGCTCCACCCTCCCCTCACTGTGAACAGACCCTGAGGAACCTAAACTCCTCCAGCTAAGGACCAGGACCTCTTTGAGGGGCGGTCCCACGCGAGGAGGTCATGTGAAGGGGAACCGAGACCAGGTCCTGAGACCATCAAAGCCGAAACTCTTACAAATACTGTCGTCTGGGACAGAACAGAATCGTGAGGTGAAGCCCAACAGGACCAGATACCCCACACTCCTGCAGCGCCCCCCACAGTCCACCTCAAAGAACTCGGTCTAACCAGCTGGACAAACTCCTTCTCTGGCTCGGACATCCTCGAGAAGTCCAAGAGCTGTTCTGCGACTCGAACCACGCCGGTCCACTGAATCTGAGCTTCTAACCGAACCTTCTCTGGACGCTTAATTGAGCTGCTGATGGACCCGCCTTTAAACCCTAAAACGGGGTCAGAGTTCACCGGCACCGTCACGGGGTTCCTCCTCACCTGATGATGTCATCGTTGTGTCCCAGGTAGAACTTCTGTGTGTGCTCTCTGGTGTTGTAGACCACGCCCACCCCGGCCACGAAGTACACCACTTCTTTGCCCGCCGTGTAGTACAGGTTGTTTCGGCACTGGTGGCCCCGGTACCCGTGGATCCACTCCAGCCTCAGCTGGCAGCGCGGCGCCGTTTTATCCGACATGTCTGCTCAAACCCACAAACTCAAACATCCACAGAAAAACTGTCTGAGAGAAATGTATCAACTGCTGGTGCCGCTAACGCTGCCAGGAGCTTCCGCCCCCCCCTACTGTCCCTGTCCCTACACTTCCCATGATTCCAGACGCAGCGCTCGCTAACGGGTCACAGGGTCTTCTGCGTTTTTCACGGTAAAAATCCCGAGTTGTGTCAGGGCCAGGGCCAGAGACGTCCGACTGACACCTGAACACACCGTGCTCACCTGAAGACTGGCTCAGGTGGTTTTTATGACGATGGATCCTGAACCTGTGAATAAACTGAGTGGTTAAATCAATGTTTCTTCTGTCTGACTAAATTCAGACGACCTGAGACAAAATCACAGAATTTACAAATTATAAAGATAAAATGAAGTTGATGAAATTGTAACAGTGAATCTATTTTAACCAAATAAACAGCGCCGGTCTAAATCTGATACTTCCAGCTTCCATATCCGACTTCAGAGACAATCCCGGAAATTAAACTTCGAGCTGTTTGTGGGCGTTTTAATTCCGACCCGAAGCAGACAGACCGGGCCGGGTCACCGTTAGCGGCTCCCCCGGCCTCCGTCCGTCAGGCGCAGATTTAAATCACAGCAAATCCTCCGCCGTCTGCGCCGATCCGCAGATTACTGCGCACATCTACCCGCGACCGTCGGCATCCGCCCGGACCAGCACCGCTGTTCCTCCTCGGGCCCCGGTCACCGGCAGCCCGAAAACCGCAAAAAACGGCGACCCGAGAACGGAACGTTAACGGGACCGCCGACAGCATCAAGCCGGAAACCATGAAACCCCGCGCTTCCCGCGACCACCTCCAAAATAAAAGCATGAAATGCATAGCATCGCATTGGTCGTTCATTCGTCGGTGTGATGGAGCAAACACGAGCTGTTCTCTCCGTTTGAGACACAAAGTAACAAATAAAACCTGAGACAGTTCATGACGTCACACAGGTACAGGTGCTTCAGGTTCTTCACCCATGATGAGGGTTTTCATCTTTAATAAAACCTGTCATTTATTTACGCCATCATTTACTTCAGCTTCAGTAAAACTTTAACGATGTAATAATTAATAATATCATCTTAAAAAGTCTTTGTGACGTCTGCAGTCAGGCGTCTTCAGATGCTGAGAGAAAGTCAGACTTATCTGAAAGCATTTTTCCAGCTCACTAAAAGTATAAAAGCAAGCTGGTTTCTCCTTATGGTCTTTATACGGTCCAGTAATGACCCAACAGCATCCAGGCCTTCAACCAGCAGCTCCCAGATTCCAGACAGCTGGTCTGAGGTCACTGAGACATGGGCTGTGTCCCAATTCAGGATCTGCAGCCTTAGAGCACGCAGCCTTGACAGTCCACACGGGCCGCGTACTCAAAGACCGCCAAGGATCTGATGAGTATCTGAGTCTGAGACCACCAGACTGTACAAACATGATTGTTGGGCTTCATTTCTGTACTGAACAGTCATTTTAACATCAGCTAGTAAATAACAATTAGCTAATGTTGTTCATGAGACTCACTTTGGTAATGTAAATATAATATGGACAATATTAAAGTTAATATTATATTTATCATGATTAGTTATCACAGCAGTGAACTTGAACTCTGTGTCAAACATGAGCTTCCGTAAAGATTCAGTTATTTATATTTCCTCTCACCTGAAATCTTCACTCAAAGACAAACATCTGTGACAGTGTATATATAGATGTGTTATATGTAAGAGACAAATGTTGTTGGTATTACTAAATCTGTCTGAATGTTTGTAAACAGAAACTGTCCGTCTGTGATAACTGTTTGTGATAAAATGAAGAGCAGACTGATATATGAAATATTCCTTTATTGGCTGATAAAATCCTCCCATGTCATAACTGCTTTAAGTCCCACAGAATAGATATCAGAGCCTTAAACAGGCTGACTTCTGCTAAATGGGTCAAACTGGGCGCAAAGTCTACAAACACATAACATCCTTATAGAATATGATGAACACTATAGATCAAGCATAGAAACAATTAGAGCAACATGATCCAACACACACAGCAGTACTACTGATCCAAACACTCAAAGCTTCATAGAACTGAGACAAACATGGACATTTATTTTTAGCTCCATCCTGCTGCTGATACAGACTTTAGGTTTGTGAATATTAAACTTGTTCCTGCCTTTCATAGTGTTTACCTTGAAGGCCCTGAGTACTTTCTCCCACACTGAAAACACTGGAATGATCAAATGATTTGAACATGACCTAATCAGAATGATTCAGGACAGACAATCAGTGATTTTAAACGTTTCTACAGTCCTTCACAAACAGGGAGCAGTCTGTCTATCCTCTCCATCGGTCAGCTGCTGCTGGCTCTTCCTCCTCCTCTTCCTCACACACTGCTGAGTTTGTCCTGGTGGATCATCAGGGCTGCAAAGCCTCACAGATGATGTGCAGCAGTGGCTCCCTCAGTCTGTCCTCGCTCTGGACACTTGCAGTTGTCACACAAGGAAAT
>VUQR01031814.1:0-12617 GCA_015108515.1 Hemichromis elongatus | reverse complement strand
CTCTTGACGAAAGCGGTCGCACTTTCTTCCTCTCCCTTCCCTTATCTTTCCTGCTTGGCTTTCTGATGTCTCTGTCTAGTCTTGTCTACTTCTCTCCCTTACCCTGGAAGAGTCTCACAGTCTGTTCTCAAAACCCAAAAATCCTATAAGAGGAATTATGGATTTGATCAGCTGGTCCCTAAACACAATTGACACCCTCTTCTCTACGAAAAGCCTGGGTTCGGGAGAGCCTGAGTGTCCTGGAGGGACGTTCCTGCCTGATACACAATGGATGGGAAGAGGAACTGAAGAGTCATCTGCCTGGCGGGACTGTCAATCCAGGACATCGAAGACATCTATCTTTTTGGAACCATGATAACAGGGTTCTTGCTGATCGGAGCTGGCTTGGCCCTGGCTTATCGAAGATTAAAAAAGTGGAAACAGCTGTTCAAACCCCCACAAGGCTGATGATCGAAATGATTAGACGAATCCTGACGTTTTAAAATGTGCTCATCAAATGCAGCAGAGATAAGATTTTGAAAACGTTTAGTTCTTGTCTAAGGAGCTGTAAGGAAAAGGCGTCTGGACTTCTTTAGGTTGCTTGAAGACGTTTCACCTCTCATCCCACAAGGCGTAAATATGGGACTCTCCACCATTTGACCCTAGAACTGAAGAAGCTTCTCGGATGAGAGGTGAAACGTCTTCAAGCAACCTAAAGAAGTCCAGACGCCTTTTCCTTACAGCTCCTTAGACTACGATGACCTGGATGACTGAGAACCTTCACAGACACGTTTACTTCTTGTGTTTTGATTCTGATTCTGACTGGGTCAGAATCAAAACACAATAAGTGGAATCATTAACTGCTCACATTAAAGCTGTGGATAAAAACATCAAGCTCATCAGGGAAGGATAACCGTTTGCCTTTCCTGGACTGCGCCCTGTGTATTGAAGAAAATGGAAACCTCAACATCAAAGTTTACCAGAATCCCACAAACACGGACCAATACCTCCTCTTTGACTCCCACCACGCTTTGGAACACAAACTTAGAGTAATCCAGACCCTACAACACTGGGCAGAAAATGTTCCCTCAAAGCCTGAAGGGAAAAAGACGGCACACACACATGTATAGGAAGCACTCAAAACATGCAGCTATCCTAATTGGGCTTTCATCAAATTAGCAAAGGTGCACAGAAAAGAAAATCAGACACCAGCTAGGGAGGATAAGAAAGACAAATGCAACAACATTGTCATCCCCTATTTAGCCGTTGTATCAGAAAAACTCGGGAGAGTCTTCTCCAAGCATGACATCCCAGTTTACTTCAGACCCAGCAACACACTCAGACACAAACTGGTTTATCCCAAAGACAAAACTCCTAAGACAAACTTAACAATGTAATGTAGCTGTACAGTGTAGTAGCGAATGCTCAGACCTTTACATTGGAGAGACCAAACAGCCACTTCACAAACGCATGGCACAACATAGAAGAGCCACCTCCACCGGACAAGACACGGCTGTCCACTTGCATCTAAAGGACGAACGTCACTCTTTCGAGGATGACAATGTTTATATTTTGGACAGAGAAGACAGATGTTTTAAAGAGGAGTGGAAGAAGCCATCTATGTTCACTGTGAACGGCCATCTTTGAACAGAGGCGATGGTTTACGACACCAACCGTCTGCCATCTATAATCCAGTTTTGAGATCCTTTCCAGATGCCTTAACGCCCACTAACATCCTGGGCCATCTGACCTCAGGAAATCACATGATAGGGTGGGGCTAGGTTTCATATTGAGCTCACCTGAAACCTTGGCTGATTGTGACCCACACCCGTTTTCACACCTTGGCTTGTGTGATTAGGTAAAGGATCATTAGGTGGTCCATTGTCCCTCTTGGGGGGACACTCCCACAGGGCTTAAATCTGGGACTCTCCACCATTTGACCCTAGAACTGAAGAAGCTTTTCAGATGACAGGTAAAACGTCTTCAAGCAAAAAAGAAGTCCAGACGCGTTTCTCTTTCATAGTTCCTTAGACTACGATGATCTGGATGACTAAGAACCTTCACAGACTTCTGCTTTCATGGTGTTGTGATGTGGATATTTCTGTGCTTTCTGTGCTCAGGAGTTATTTTTTGGTTTTATGTCCTCACACTGTGTCTTTTTTCCTCTCTCCTCCACTTGCCCCTTATACTGTACACTTCACTGTTTTTTCAATCATTACTACCTGTCTCCGACCTGTCTTCTCAAAGACAAAGGTCTTATTCATTCATATATTTTTGACTTCCTTGTATAATGGTTTTGGGACTGATGCATAAGTCTACCCACCACACTGAAGATTCTGTTTGCCTAGCCTAAGAACTAAATGCTGGATGAAGCCAAGTTGGGACCTCTTTAGCAGAGTAATTTATTGCTTAATGTGATTGGAAATTGGCACTCTAACAAATGGTTGCTTGTTATTATTGTTCTCTAGCAGACCAGCTCCAACACTAATGTGTTCTAGGGTGGCGCTATCCTCTGATGACCAGGTGGGATATTAACATTTTCCCTACTTACTCTGATGGTGGCCATTTTTTCCCCTTCCCCTTCAGATGTCTGTTTGGCACGGGCCATTACTGAGTGTGGACTGGAGGTGTGAAAAGGCCTTTGTCTGTCCCTCAACAGACACTGGTTCCTGTTTCCCAGCTGGTTGGTTTATTTTTAAATAGCCAACTGCTCTGTGCATTGGGTCCCCACATGCAAAGTAGTGATTACAGTTTTCTGAGTCTTGCTGCATGCATTTACTACAGCTGAATATTTTACCTGTATTTGCAACTGCTTGACTTGGTGGAGGAGTGAGTGACTGGTGAGAAGACGCTGGGTGGTATGTAGTAGCGGTTGGCCTGGCTTTTGGGCAGTTGCAGTCTTTGAGTGGGTTGCTTGAATAGTTGCTGCCTGTTGGTCCATTAATATCGCAATTATGTTAGTTGAAGGCTTTTTGGGGCATTGAGCTGTTGTATCATCTCTGTCATCACTATTTGCAGGCACATCTCCTCATTCCACCTGGACGCTACGTGTATGTGTTGTTTTTGGACCAGGAGTGTCACCTTGTGATGGCTTCATAGTTCATGGTTCTACCACGGACCCTCTTCTTCCAATTATTCTAATGGAAGTGGAATACGAACAACCCCCACAAATTGTTATGGACCCCAGGGATGGTGCCACAATAATAAAGATGAAATTCCTGCAAATTCAAGTTTCAACAAATTTATAATTCAATTCAATTTTATTTATATAGCACCAAATTGAAACAACAGTTTCCTCAATGCGCTTTATATTGTAAGGTAAAGATCCTACGATAATACAAACAAACAATAGAAATATTCTTGTGTGCATTATTCTGTTTGAGTCCCAGTGTCCTTCCAGTCATATATGTCCATCTTTCCAAGTTGTAAATAGAAAAATAAATACATTAACACATCAGCATTCCACCATTTTACACAAACTTCATGCGATCTCTTAGTGCAAGTATTATAAAAGTACATACTCACACTTGCATAAGTGATTAAATGCTACTATAAATCCACAGTGCATCTAACAGCAATACTCAACTGTAATGAAAACCACTCTCTTAGCTAGTTAAAATTATAGCTAAGATAAGTTACAGTCACAATAAGAGCGTCTGCTCTTAGTCTACGAAGTTCGCATGTCAACAGTGGAAGGCTTTGAGATGAGGATCAGCAGGTTTCTGCGCAGTTGGTTGGGACTGCCACAAAGCCTGAGCAGCATTACTCTGTATGGTCATAACAACAAACTGAAGCTCCCCTTTAGCAGCCTAAGCGAGGAGTTCATGGTGAGTCAGTCCAGGGAGCTGCTCCAATATCGCAAGTCCAGTAACCCCCCGGGTTGCCCTGGCTGGAATAGAGATCAGGATGGGGTGGAAGTGGAGAGCTGCTAAGGCTGTAGACATTACAGTATCAAGGCTACAGCAAAGGGTGCTGGTGGGTACAGTGGCCCAGGGGAGAGCAGGCTTGGGTAGCAGTAGAACACCTAACTATGACAAGGCACAGGGGGAAGAGAGGCGGTCGTTGATCCTTGAGAAGGTGCGAGCAGGAATTGAGGAGAAGCGAGCCAGCCAAATGGTGCAATTCAGGCAACAGGGGGCTTGGACAAGATGGGAGCAAGCTGTAGAGCGCAAGGTCACATGGAATGAGCTGTGGAAAGCTGAACCCCAGTGAATAAAATTCCTGATCCAGGCAGTATATGATGTGCTACCAAGTCCATCGAACCACTTTACGTGGGGGAAGGTGGAGACACCAGGCTGTCTTCTCTGTCAGAAAAGAGGAAACCAGGAGCACATTTTAAGCTGCTGTCGAAAAGCCATGGGCGAAGAGCGATATCACTTGGCAACAAGATCAAGTCCTGAAGGCTGCAGCGGGATTAGTCACAATGACAGCGTCTGCCCAGAAAAAAACCCAGTCAAATTTATAAAAGCTGGGGAGAAGCCAGCAGCACTAGTCCGAAACACCTTGCCTGACCTGTTGGCAACGGCGCACGATTGGGAGCTTAGAGCTGACCTGGCAAAGCAGTTAAAGTTCCCCGAAGTGGTAGCCAAGACAACTCTGAGGTCAGATGCAGTTTTTACCTCAGTTGTCTCCAAGCATGTAATCCTTCTGGAGCTTGCTGTGCCTTGGGAAGACTGTACGGAGGAGGCTCATGAGAGGAAGAGGGCAAAGTATTCTGAGCTAGTGGAGGAGTGCCGGAGCAATGGCTGGCGGGCAAGATGCCAACCCATCAAAGTGGGATGTCGAGAATTCGAGGGTAGGGCATATAAAATGCTAGGCATCACAGGGGCTAACCAGCGAAGAGCTATCAAGGTGGTCACCAACGCAGCAGAAGGAGCGTCGAGGTGGCTGTGGATCAAAAGGGGAGAGGCGTGGCATGTAGGGTAGCGCTCCCTGGACACAAGCTGGGGCTTGATCAACCTTGGCTGGGTCGCCTGGGAGAGGGGGTCTGATTGTTGAAAGACCCGAAACCCCCAATGACCCCAGGTTACATCACTGATGATGTGTCCAGGGGCACCAGAGGGAGTATCATAAACTGACTTGGTACTCAGAAGTTAGGGGTGGAATAGCTGCAGCTCAGGAGGTAGACCAGGTCATCTATTACAGCTTTTGGGAAATGCCTAATGTCCTTCGGCAAGATATTAACCCCAAGTCATCACATATATAGTGTACAAAGCCCAAGTTGCTCTTCAAAGCATTTATCAGAGTATGAATGCGTGTAAATATTAAATAGAAAGCACTTAAAGCATGTAAACAAAGAGGGAAAAAACAGAAACACAAACCAATAATCTTGCTATTTTTGTGTGTGTGTGTGTGTGTGTACATACGTATGTTTTTGTACTTTTTTTCATGTATGCAATGAAACAGATTTCAATTAAATACAGTACAACTTGGTTTATATAACCAATTTACACAAACATTTACTCACACATTGCTCACACATACTGCCACTCATTTTGACTTTATATTATAATGTAGTAGTATTTTTAATTTTGTTTAGCTAGAGTAAATTTTTATATTGTTGCTTTCACTTCATGAATAGTTATGGACTAGGCTTTGTTAATTGCAAACATGCATGAGATGTCCTGCTGTACAATTATAAATCATATCAGACAATCTGAAAGAAGTATTCTTGACTCCTGTGGAGGAGCTAGTTTGACCTTCTGGAAGATTTATAATGGAAGGTCAAATGAACTGAACATGAATACAACACAAAAACAAAAACAGGCAGCAGACATTTATGCCCACTGAATCCCAGCTGCAGACAATGAAAGGGCAGATACTGATTCACTTGTCCCAAATTTGAGTACAACAAGATGATGAGTTATTTTTCTGCAGCTTCGCACAGCATAACGCATTCAGTTCCCCAGATGGTCCTCACCACGATTCAGTTGTCTGTTGCTGGGCACCATGTGTGGGTCAATAAAACATCATACACACTTCAGAGTTTATTTTTATGTGGCAAAAACCAGCAGCCACCACACTGGACATGATTTTTTCTACCCAAATGATTCTCATGATTTTTGTTTGCATTCCTGTTCTCATCAATCACAGACAAAAATCTTATGTGGTGGAGACTGGACTACTAGAGCTGGTTTTGCCTCCCATGAATCATCAGTTTACTCAGAAATATTGTAAGAAACAGAAATATATTCCTGGTCCTCCTTGATTCTTCACATCAGTTGTGAGTCTCTTCACTTGTGATTTTTGTGTTCTTTCTTTAGTTTGCTCAAGTGTGCACACCAAAGCTGCATATAATATGTTCAAGCAGTTCTCTATCACATCATCACATCTATCCCATAAGCACACTGCTTTACTAAACCGTGATTTTTTTTGTGAGAGTGTCTCATGACAATGAAGTGAGTGTAACGTTCGTGCCAACAGCTGTGTGCAGATCAACAATGGATAATATATGTAGTGATGGAGAGAGTACGACCGTGCAGCGTGTAAAGCGTGGAAGTACTGACCTTACTTTGAGTTTGATTCTGTAAAAAGTGACAAAAACATCAGCGCCCGCTGTTCACTGCATGGGAAGAAAACTTCTTTTTACAGCGAAAAAAAACCCTCTAAATTTCTGAGTAAGCACAGAGGACGCTGCCACGGGAATGTGACTCTTACAGAGAAACTCCCGGATCCTTCCGCTGACATGACCGCTGCAGCACACCTGCACCAGGGTAAACCTCCGTCTGCCCCACTCCTGCTAAACAGGTTAAAATATAACAACAGGACCGCTGAGTCTTTGGTTTTATTTATTTTCTGCTGTGTTTTACTTGCATCTATTTGAAAGAGTGTAAACACAAAAAACGATTTTATTTTATATGCTGGAATATGCAGAAAATAGGTTTAAATGTTAAACACATTTCTTCCAGTCAGAGAATGTTGCACATAATTTAATTTTTGCAGGATGCATAAAGTCAAAAGATTAAAACTAATAAAAAACTAATAAAAAATCAATAAAAAACTAGTTTTAAAAAGAGACTCTTTCTTTTGATTACATTTTATATGATGGATTATGCAGAAAAAGTAAAATTCGGCTGAAAGATCTATTGTTTAATTGCCTAGTCAGGTTGTAAATCATGTTTTTAAAAAGTAACTAAGTAACTAATTACTTTTGAAAATAAGTAATCAGTAAAGTACCATGATTGCCTTTGGGGGGAGTAATCCGTAATTAGTTACTGATTACTTTTTTCACGTAACTTGACCAACACCAATGTAACATTAGTCACAGCGTGTGTAAATTCTTTTAGACACTCCAGCTTGCCTAGCCACTCCCCACAGCTTAGCTATAAAAAGCTGTACAGATGGAAGCTTGGAAGCTTACCTGTTGACAGTCGTTCTAGATTGCCATTTGCACACAGTCTTGTGGGTTCACGTGTCCATTGGGACCTTGGTATGGCTTACACTGTTAACCCAATGACTGAGAGTTCCTCTCCAGCTGCTGTGGGTGCCTCATCTGTTTCTCTCAGTCTCACTAGTTGCATACTCTGCACTCGCCTAGAGTTGCTGCAGGCAGGTGTGAACCTTTCTGGAGTATTGCTCTCAGGGCTTGCAGCTCTCGCGGCTTCACACATTCAGTGGGGCCTTGCTGTCTGCCAAGTAAGTGAGAGTTCATCTGTGGCTGCTGCGGATGCCTGATCTTTTTCTCTCAGCTGCGAATTGCATGCTCTGCACTCACTTAGAGTCACTACTTCTGGCTGTGATCACTATGATATATTGCCCACGGTCTTGGAGGTTCACACACTCAGAGGGACTTCGCTGTGGTCTGATGCTGTCAGGCCAGCAAGTGAGAGTTTCTCTCCATCCTGTAGAGAGCACCTGCCACTGAGAGAACCTTGTCTGCTGCTTGCACATGCAAAGTTACACATTCTGGGGGTTTTTTTCATTATAAGCTTGCTCTCGTGCTGACTGGTTTTTTGCCTGCGGACTTGCGGATTTAGACGTTCAGCAAGACCTTGCTGAGGTCTACTGAAGAGCAGGCTGGTATTCACTACATTCGTAAGTTCCTCTTCAGCTTGCACAGAGATGCCAATCTCTTGCTCACGAAGCCACAAGTTACACTCTCAGTGCTTCTTCCATCTAATAAGATGGCTTTGATTCCTACTAATATATATTTCTGCACAAGTTGACATACTGAGTGGGACCCTGCTGTAGGCAGACATAAAGGGACGTGCTGCAGCAGCAGTTGAGAATTTTCCAGGCATTTTGAACCGGTATGTCTGTTGCCAGTATAGTAACACTCCACCAAGCAGCCGGTGCCATTTTTTTTGCTTGTCCGCCATTCCCGAACAGAGATATGCAACTTTTTATCTAAGAGCAACTGCCAGTGGAAGCTGTCATGATGATGTTGCACCTCAGTTTAACAGCTTTAAGGTAGTATTTTGAATCAAACAAAGGAGACCCTTTAAACATAAATCAGTGTGATGAGAAATACAAATAATGACAGGAAATGTCTTTGGAAAAGATTTATCTCAGGAGAAGTTTTTCCTGTGCTGCAGCCAGACACAAGGGGGCGATAGAGATGTTTGGGCTTCATTTTCGGGGAGGTGTTAGGTTGTCCATGTTTTTTACAGTTCCTGGTAATGCTGGATGACCTACAGACTGAGACCATTAACAAATATAAATTGGCTAATATCGGACACGGTCAAGTGGCAACTGCTTGAAAACCACTTTGAAAAGGTCAGTCTGTAAGTTGGGAATATCTGTGATTTTAAATGCTCTAAGTGAATGCAACAGAGATTATTGCCTTGATTATGATTTAGTGTTGTAGACCCCTGCCAACTATTTAATCCTGGTTAAAAAAAAAAAACAACTATATTCTTTTTTTCACGTATTCACCATACCTATACACATATTGATTTATTTTTAGTCGATAACATATGGATAACTATGTAATTCTTACCTTAGCTTTTTTTCTCCTTCACCTCACTCCTTCACTGCAGTGTTATTTATCCATCCAGATTGAAAGTGCATGTGTATATACAGTGCAAGGCGAGCACTCCATTATAAGATGTCTTCATTTTCAGGAATTTAAATAAAGCTGTCGGGATAGAATGTGGATCATAATTAGTTTCTCTTCATATATTTGTTTTTTCCTCCATGGACAGATGATCCTAGTAGTCTTAGTTTGCAACAGGTTAAAAAAAAAAACACTTTCTGTCCTGCAGTGGGGTGGCTGTAGCTCTGGAAGTAGAGCAGGTCTTCTAGTAAACAGAAGGTTGGGGATTTGTTTCCTGGCTGATCCCATCTTCATGCCAAGTGTCCTTGAGCAAGATACTAATCCCAAGTGTGAATTTGTGCAAATATAAAGCACTTACATATGAGTATAAAAAAAGCCCTTGTGTCAATGCGGGAATAAGGCAAGTTGTATAAAGTGCTTCGAGTGCTCAGGTAGAGTGGAGAAGGGCTATGTAAGAACCAGTCAATTTCCTATTCACTACCAACTGTGTACTATTGGATGTCATGATGAAGTAATGTTCTACCCGATAGTCACCTGACTAAAATTATGGATTGGCCTTGTGATAGATGCTACTCAGACTGACCCAGGAAACCTGGGATAAAACATTTTCTGATAGTTTGAGAAAAGAAGCACTCAGGCTTTTTGAGGAATATGTGGGTCTCAGATAAATACTTCTACCTTCCACAGAATCCTCACGTTGGCTGGCTGGATTGGAAATCCATAATAGAAGTGACAGGCAATAGAAGCAAAATGAGCTATGGTGCTGTGGAAGGAAATCATGAGTGACCTTCCACTGGAACAGACAAAGATGGCCAGATCATTTGAACCCACATGCGTAGATCTCTTTGGGCCATATGAGGTAAATATGAATGTATGATATATATGAAGTAAGGCTTTCCTTTTAAACACACAATAAAAAGCATTTAATACATGAAAATTCTAGTGCAAGTTCTTCAGCTTGTGATGAGACCTGAAAGAAATTATTATTGCAAGTACATGGCTATTGTATATGAATTCCATTGTTAGTGATCATGTGTACTCCTGAATGTTTGTCTTCCCATGTTGCATTGCTAGAGGAAATAACAAGTCCTGGGGGCCACTTTAAAATCCCACATGCCACGTTCAGCCTCCAGGTTATTAGAGCACCACCTCTAATTTAATTACTTCCCTTGGTCTGCCAGAACTACTGTCTGCTCTGGCTGCTGCTGCAGTACATTAAACATATGCATTCACAGAGATCCATTGGGGGAAAAAGGCATGCAGAAAAAAACTTGTAAGAAATAAAGCAGACAAGCATTAGTATGTGCACACACACACACCACCACCACACAAAAAGCAGCACGGTGCCTTGTGAGCAGGTGAGAGCAGTGCAGATGCTCTTTAGTTGGCAGGAAAAAAAAAACCCTTAATTACCACCCAGTCTGGCCCCCTTTTCCTCTCCTTCCTCCTCATCCTCCACTCCTCTGTCCCACTGCAGTGCGGTTGCGGTGCTTGCCTCAAGGCTGGTTATTGCGGTGCTGAGCTCCTCTGAGACTCTTCCCTTGTTATTATCCTTAAACAAGCAATTACAGCTGAGGTCCAGAGTGGAGCAAAATAGAGTGGCACACCCACAGAAAATCTCTGGGTTTCTCAGACAAATGAATAGCAAACGTCTCCTGGGCAATTTTGTTTCTGGAATAGTGCTGCGATGATAGAAGAAATGTTATAGTGAGAATGAAAAACCAGCAAGTGGGAGAAAAGAAAGCAAAGTTTAAATAGCAGCAACAAAAACAACACAAGCACGGTGGTTATGTTTGACACTAGAAAGTTCCGAAATATGTTTTACTATTTTTTGCACAGGTTTTGCAGTATTTCTCATTTTGTCTGGGTTTGAAGGAACAATATATTAGCAGGCAAAGGCCTCAGGAGGGCCAGCTACATTTCAAATATTCATTTACTTTTATGTACATTTGGGTCTACAACAGTTATGTCAAACTTATGGCCCGCCAGATGCGGCTCTTCTCCTGTTTCATATGTCTTCTATATTTCTGGTAATTCCACGCCTGTGGAATTGCAAACAAAACACGCAATAAGAAGCTCTAATGCCTGGGTCTCATTCTCGCGGCCCATGTCACTCTTACTTGCAGCCCACATAAATGACGTGAAGAAATATTTTTAAAAATTACTTCAATAAAATAAATTAATAGGAAGGCAATAGGCAGAGTGTTACGGGCATAGCTCTAAAGACTGTAGCCTCATGGGCAGTGTAGTCCATGCTGCAGGATGTGTGGGACTGCATCCTCTCATTATGTGCATGTGCGCATGAAGGAGGGAGAAGAAGGAGAGTCGTAAAGTGTGAGTTGTCCGGGTTGCAGCTCCAGGTGAGCTAAGTGGAGTGGAATGGCTGACCTGGGTTCCGAGAAATCCAGCGAGCAAAAGGTGACAGGTGGGTAGGCAGGTGTAGAGCTGGAAGCTTTCCAAGGGATGGAGTGTGAAGAGGAGAGAGTATGGCTTGGAGTCCGAAAAATGAGCAAAGCCTGAAGGATGAGCCATGACGTGACCAGAAAACTGCAGCACAAGAGAACAAGGTAAATACGTAGACTTGAGACAATAGCATAGAGTGTCAGAGCCTGTTACCAACGTAGGTTAGTTGACAAACTGGCGATGAGAAGACGTCAAAGCGGGTCGTAAATCAGAATCAGAATCAGAATTACTTTATTTATCCTCAAGGGGCAATTGAGAATATCTGAGGCTGATTGCTTCAGACCAGCTCCAGGTGGGTTGCACAGGTAAGGAAATGATAGCCCTGCTCAGGGGTGGATACAGGTGAATCCGGAACCCAGTGAAAATTTCCAGCCGATCACATGGACCGTGACAGTCAGGCCAATGAGCTACCAGAACTTTTTCTGTAATTTTAGACATTTATTTCATACAATTTGAGTCCAAACAGTTGTGCTGACAGATTTATTTCTTTGTCACAACAGATGTAAATGTAAAAAATTTAACTTTTTTATGTAACCCCTATAGATATGGTTACTAGTATTTTTTTCTTCGCCTTATATTATTATTTCCAACACCTCTTGAAAACACTGTGATTTTCCAGTCCATTGATTCAGCATAAGCACGCGGCTGAATTAAGCTAGACAAAACGGAGCAAGACAAGGAGAGCAAATTAACAAGCTACACAGTGAGTCTTTTGATATAAAATAAGCGTTAAAATGTACCTTGTCCTGATTCGGGCTTTGAGGAAAAGACAAACGACTGCAGAGTCCCAGTAGATGCCAAAAATAGTGATTTTATTAAGCACATATATATGTGGGGGAGAAGCGTATCGTTACATTTTCAAAAAGCAGTCCCCCGAACAAAAGCAAGGAGTGGTATATATAACAGTTGATGACGAATAATATGCGTCAAACAGTTGGAGTTACTGGGAATCTAAGTATCAATTCTCAGAATTTAAGAACACCGTCTTCCACTGGACCCTAACGGCCTCTCACTCCCTTTCCAGATGTTTTCCGTTATCTTAAACTGTTATCGCTAATGAGCCAAGAACTTTGGACAAATCACGTAGCACTTTTGAGCAAAACAAGTTGTGAAAGTGTGTTATGTGTCTTATGTGTTATCCTCAGTTAACCTCAGAGTGCTGGGCCTACAGGCACACCAG
>VUQR01031813.1:15639-44245 GCA_015108515.1 Hemichromis elongatus | reverse complement strand
TGTTTGCTCTCATCACCAGTTTTCTTCTATTTTCAACACTTAAAGTGAAGCTGAAGGAGATCCAAAGCAAGAGATGAAAGAGAATCCAGCCAGAGTGGAGTGGGTGGAGACAAGTGTCAGGGGTGGTAGTATATTTCATGGACAGCTCAGGCTGAGTGATTTGGAAGCAAAGTCCGAGGCAAGACTGAGATTGTTTGGATATGTGCAGAGTGCACAGAGAAGGCCACAGAGAAGATTTGTGGATGTACTGAAGAAGATCATAGTCAGTGTAACTGAACCAGATGCTAGGGATAGAGTGAAATATGGCAAGATGAAAATATGATCTTTATTTTTACATTCAACATGTTTTGTTTGTCAAATTTCCACCATTTTTATTTTTTTGCAAGTGTAATGTTATCATTTAAATATTACATTTTTGTAACCATATTTATACTTTTTTATGTATTTTACTAAAATATTGCAGAGAATGTTTGGCGTTTTTTTTTTTTTGCAAAAAGACCAAACAAAAAATACATGTTTCACTAGCATTACCTTTTTGAATCCCACTTTGTCTATTAAATTTTTGACACATAGGTGTAGAATGATGGCGTTATTTCAGTGTTGTGCTGTGACATGCTGTCTAACAGCGCATCTTAGCAAATGTGTGTGAAGTAAAGCCTGAGACTGGAAGGCTCTATAATGCAGTGAATTCATCGTGAAAATACTTGAAGACTTTTGATAACCGCTAAAACTCTTCTTTTGTCTGATGTAATGCTTTACCAAACTTATCCTGCCGTCAAAGTCTATTTTTGAAACTTTTATTAACTTTTTCCATTCTAAAACCACACTAAAATAAAATTCAACATCAAACACCTTTCTCAAAACTTTCTCTCTAAAACATAAAACACTAAACATTTCAGTGACAGATCCTCAACAAAAAAACTAACACGAACCATCACCACCGGCTCCGGTCAGCTGGTCTGCTGAAAAACTGAAACACCCCACATTTAAGACTACATAAACAGAATATGTACACATCAGAACTGATTTACTGATTGTTCCCTGCACAACATTCTAAGTAACATGAAGTTCATTTCTAATAAAAAAGGAAACAGTCTGTGTGAGTCGCTGTCACTGAACAAAAGCAAAAGCACATCTGGAAACATTTCTGCAGATGAACTCCTGAGGAGAAACAATCGGGCGAGTCTCTTTTAAAAATTTTTTCCCTCCAAGAAGAACCAGAATTCTCACCATAAAAAACACAGTACAAACATACATTAGTAACAGGAAGTGTTCAGGTAAGGGGGAGGGGGCTTCAGAGTGAGGTTTCCAGACTGTGTAAGGGGCTTCCTGGACAGGGTGGTAGGCCTGCTGAGTTGGGAGGGACCAGTGCAGACCTGGAGATGTCCTTATGTAACGGGATGACACGGTCCAAGGCGTTGTTGTTCTCGTTGGGGGTGAACTGGAGAGGTGGCTGGCTGGACAACCCAGTAAGTGGTGGTGGGATGAAAACAGAGTTTCGTTTGGTAGGGGGATCATCCTCGCTCTCGTTTTCATCGATGAGGGGGATCTGCGGTTCTGAGTCTTCAATACGGAACTCGGGATGACTCATGAAGTTGTGAATGGAACTGCGCGATTCAGGCGTCTCCAGACCTTCGTAGGGAGACACGCTGTCCCTGAAGGCATTCACAACACGGATCTGAGAGATCAGAGAGAGTGAGTCAACTCAGGTAGATCATCATTTACCAGGGTCCAACTTTCAACCACATAGATTCCAACTATCGATCAAAATAAGCCCAAACTTAAAGTCCTACATCATTTAATTACTTTATTTCTTGTCTGATACATTTACTCTGTAGTTTAAACTTCACAAGTTGATGACATCATGATTACTAAAGGTAACAGTGGTTAAACAACCAGTTGAAATTTAAAGCTCTTTGAGAAATTTTAACCAGATAATTATACAAAACATATTTGGCAAAACATATGAGACATAAATGTATCTTTAAGCCTGAAATCATACCTGCGTCTGGATGCGGCTCAGGCCACGGCACCACAGGATGTGGCCTTTGCTTAGCTCGAGATCTCCGTGGTCAACCACATCATTACCCTCATCCGACCCATCAGGGATCTCTTCCTGCAGTGTGGCATGACCTGCTGTCTTCAGAAACTTCAGCCACTTTGTCGGGACACTTGACACCAACTGACAAAATTAAAAAAAAATATTGCACCCGTCAGAGATAGCAGCAGCATGTCATATTCCGGAAAATCTCCTCAATAGGTAGGTTTACTGCAACCATTGTCTCATGATGATTATCTGCAAAGTGGTCATTATTTCTTTATTGCAAAATGTCAGGTCAAAGGTGCTTACTGTAATTACAATTTAAAAAAATGTAACTTTAACTTCTAGCTTTTATTTGTTTATATTCTTTTTTAAAATGTCCTTGGGTTTTTTTTAAAGGTACTATACAAAGATAGTTATTTTTATGGCGTTACCATTATTATTATTAATATTATCATTAACATTTTGACCACAAGGGGTCAGTGTTTACCAGTGAGAGTTCTTTTTAACACCACTCCCATTGTAAAACACAAAGCGTTCCTAATGAGTTGCCTGGTCGATTCACTGTACTATCTTGTCATTTAAATTGGTATTATACAACATTGTGGGACAGCCATGTTTTAGCTTCAGTTAATAGTTCTTCAACACATTACGCAGATGTAATGACTGTGTTTTGGCTTAGTTTAATCATGATGTAGTGTAATATGTCATGTATCGCTGTTCTTGGTTGAGTTCGTATTCAAATCATTTTTAAACCGACTGAGGACCGGATTATTTGTATCATGTCCTGATAAACAAAACCTTAAGAAATAAAATAAAGTGTACTTTTTTTTTTCAAATAAATGTATGTGCAATCAAATTAAATACATTTTCATTTTAGCAAAAATAGTTTCTTACCTGTCCCCACAGCAGACTGCCGAAGCCCAAGAAGATGCACCAGAGCCATTGCTCAAGGGTTAGGTCCACACAGCTAAAAGGTTTACCTCCAAACTGTACAATTATGAACTACAAGAGGACAAAGCAACAACATTATACGAAAATTCTTTTAATTACATCGAGTCTGAACAGACTGGAAACTTTCTTCTAGGGTTACCTGTGTGACCAAGGTTCCGAAAATGATGGAGCAGAAGATGGGGTTTCTGAAGACACCCTCAAAAACATTTCTCTCTCCGTGGATCTTGCGTGCATTTAACTCATTGAAGATCTGCATGAGGACAAAAGTATTGAACACGATGGTATAGTGCTCAGAGGGCGGGGCGTGAAGCGGGGCATTCCTGCCGCTGTCGATGTCAAACAGCGTCTCACCTGTAAGAAGAATCAATGGACACTTAACATGAAGTCAGCATATTTTCAAAAATTTTCTTTTTTTGAACAAGTGAATACTGAGACATACTTTTGTCACATTTGCCACTTAATTCAAATAGAATGCAAAACTTCTTAAAATCCCTCTAAGAATCAGCTTTCGTAAAGTGTTTACAAGGACAACGAACTACAAGCAAAAAGTCATAAGATTATTACATATATTAACGTAATGTAAAATATAGTACAAAAATGTGTCACCGAAAGGAGTGCTGTGATAAACACTCGGCATTAACATTCATTTTGACTCATCTAAACAGAAGGGGAGAGCCATAAGAGTGTCAGTTCACACCTGGCATTTAAAGGCATCTTCACACTTTGAACTGTAGCTGACATTCATGTTCTGTATGCAAATAAACATGCATTATTAATGCATTACTTCCATTAGCATAGAGCTGTCATGTCATAGCTCAGTAGACTACCAACCCACCAACTACAGTTGGGCTATGGAACTAACCAATAATTCAGTTATCTCCAAGTCAAATCTGAACCCCCACCCCAATCTAGATTAAAACTGCTTCCTAAGTGTAACTTGGGTGTATTTACACATGTATCTGAATCTTTCAAATTTTGATTAGACTACATAGATGAAGAGCCAGAGTCCTGATGTTTTACTTTATATTTGAAAAACACTGTCTAGACTGTCTGTGAAGGGTCTCTGTCTTCCAGGTCATCATAGTCTAAGGAGCTTGGAAAGAAAAGCATCCATACTTCTTTGAGTTGCTTGAAGACGTTTCACCTCTCATCCAAGAAGCTTCTTCAGTTTTAAGGTCAAATGCTGGGGAGTGTGCACGCTAGAGGGGGTCCATTGACCCCGTAATATAGAAGAGCCACCTCAACAGGACAAGACTCGTCTGTCCATCTGCATCTAAAGGACAAAGGTCACTCCTTCGAGGACACCAATGTTCACATTTTGGACAGAGAAGACAAATGGTTTGAAAGAGCAGTGCAAGAAGCCATCTATGTCCACTGTGAACGGCCATCTTTGAACAGACGCGGTGGTTTACGACACCAACTGTCTGCCATCTAATCACATTATAGGGTGGGGCTAGATTTCACATTGAGTTTACCCAAAACCTTGGCTGATTGAGACCTACATCCGTTTTCACACCTTGGCTCATGTGATTACGTAGAGGATCATTAGGGAGTCCACTGTCCCTCTTTGGGGGCACACTCCCATAGGGCTTAAATCTGGGAATCTCCACTATTTGACCTTAGAAATGAAGAAGCTTCTTGGATGACAGGTGAAACATCTTCAAGCAACTTAAAGAAGTCCAGATGCTTTTCTTTCCAAGCTCCTTAGACCAGTGTCTTGACTATTTTTTGCTTGAATTTGACTTATGCTTTGTCGCTACTATTGCTGCCGGCACCTTAAGTTATAAATTGATTTGCATGTCATTAAGTGAAAGAAGTATTTCATAAACTACAGCCCAGGCATAATTATGGATGGGGCCATATACTATAAGAGCACCTCCTTCCCTCAGTCAGAACACTGAAAATGGGTCATGGATGCATGACAATGAGTCAAAACACATAAAGGAGTGCCTAAAGAAGCACACTAAGATTATGAATTGACCTAGCCAGTCTCTATCTGTGGAGCGAGCTGAGACTTTGAGTTGCCCAGGATTTAGGTAGTTTGTTTAAAAAGAGTGGATCAAAAGCCCTCCTCAGATTTGTGCAAACTTTGTAACCAACTATAAGAAACATCTTACCATTGTGTTTGCCAGTAAAGGTTTCTCCTCCAAGTACTAAGTCATGTTTTGCTTGGATCACATACTTATTACTCAATGTCACTCATTACACATGCAAATGTATAATTACCTTTAACTGGATTTTTTTCATTGATATTTTGTCACTGTCTGTTAAAATGAAACTACAGAAAAACTAATGTATTGAGGAAACCTACAAATTTAGCAGGGGATCAAATAATTATTTCCCCCCACTCTGCATTTATAAATGCTGCTGCCTGTAAGCATCAATAAATATAATGAGACCCTAAATTAAACCTCCAGCTCCAGATGAGCTCCTAATATGGCCAAACAGGGTAAAACTGGTCTTGTGTGATGTGTTCACTGACCAGCGAAGAGTAGGGTGAAGATTATGGTCAGCTGGTAGACACCATGTCCCAGAATGTTCTTCATCATGGTGCGGGAGATGAGCGGCTTCTTGCGCCCGTATGGGTTCCTGAGCAGCAATGCCTCAGTCGGTGGCTCCGTGGCGAGGGCCAGCGAAGCAAATGTGTCCATGATGAGGTTGACCCATAACATTTGCACAGCTTTCAGAGGAGAGTCCTGGAAACATTTGTTTTTGGAGGTTTTTTAGAAGAGCAAAAAAGACAGTTATCATCTATTAAATTTAAAAAGCATAAACAGACAGAAAAGTCACTATGAAGAATTTAAAATTATGGTTTTGATTGTATACACAAAGCATCAATTAAAAATGCTTAGATGAGGGATGATATTCAGAATTTAGTTTGTTGATTCTCAGGAAGAATATTGATTGTCATTGTCTTTATGTAAGCATTCAACAGGTTCTAATGCCTTTTGTTATTTATAACTAAGTTAAACGTCAATGAGTTTACAATTCGAGACTTAAAGAACCTAAAACTGAGCAAGTCTGCTTCGAACTGTACTGGGAGTGACAACACCAGACTGGCCTGGCGTTGTAAATAACCATCTCTGCAATAACCTAAGATGTAAATGTTGCTAAACTCTGATTAATGCATGGAAGTAATACCATGTATACTCATTCCCACACCTCCAACCAAAATAAAATGTTCACTCAGTTTGTATAAATCATTGCACAGGCTACGCAAAATATAGATTATACACAACAATCACTAAGTCAGAAATAAATTACACAAAAACATCAATAGTAAAAACCATATCTCAAAATATTCTCATTCTGAATTTATGCTATAAAATGTGTTATATGCTATATTTTAAACGTTATATTTTGTATATTTCGTTACATTTTCCTGGGTATATACAGATGTAGGCAGTAGTCTGAGCAGATGTTTAGACCTCTCTCTCCTAGCCACCTCCCCCTAAATTTCATGGCAGACACAGAGGCATTCCAAGCCACCGGTATGTCAGGGGTCTGCCCCAGGGTCCTTCTTTTAATGTGGATTAATAGGAACTGTACTCTGAGTGCCTGCCAAAGGACTGAACACTTCACTGTATCTCTAAAGGAGATCCCCAGACATCCTTCAGGGAAAGCTCATTTCCCACACTTGCATCTATGATCTCATTATTTTGGTCACTATCATTGGTTCTGTTCATGGGGGAGGGTAAGAATGTCATTGCACTCTGCACTCACACACTTCACTACAACAGACCACAACAGTCAACGGCATCTACAGCACTGCACGTGCTACACCTGCTTTTCAGTCCACCTCCCACTCTTTTCTTTCTTCGCTTGTAAACAAGAGCCCAAGATACTTGAACTCCTCTGGGGTGGCTGTAGCTAAGGAGACAGAGCAGGTCACCTACAAATTGGAAGGCTGGTGGTTTGATCCCTGTCTGCTTCAGTCTGCACACCAATGATAACTAACCCCAACTTGCTGTGTGTATGTTAAATAGAAAGAGCGTACAAAGAAAGTACTTGTGTGAATGGGTAAATAAGGCAAGTTGTATAAAGTGCTTTGAGTGCTCAAGGTAGAAAAGCGTTGTATAAGAAGTGCAGTGCATTTTCCTGAGGCAACCCAGAGTGGTCTCTCCAGCTGAGAACCAAGGTCTCAGAATTTGATGTGCTAATTGTCATCCCACTCACTTTACACTCACTGCAACCTTGTTCAGTAAAACTAATAGAATTGTACCATCTGCAAAATGGTCCTGACATGGAACTGGCAATCACTGATACTTGGCTGCACTTAGAAATTATTTTCATAAAGGTTATGAAGAGTACAAGTGACAAATGGCAGTTCTTTCTTATACTTATATCTCTTATATAATATATCCAGTTATACAGTAAGTATGGGATACTTCTGGCTCTGGAGCTCTTATTAACCTATTGACACAAGCACTTTTTCTATGTCCGTCTATCTAATGTTCATACACAGTCACATTCTAATGAACAGTAAGTACAGTTAGTAAATGACCAGCTCTACCTCCTGAGCCCCACCCATCCATAAGGAGCACTTATGAACACCCGTATACTTAAACATGATGTTAGTTAGGCACAGAAGTCAAATAACAGCATCTATTGGGTTCAGATCCAGCAGGCCATTCCCTCCTGTCACACCCTTACAGGAGTCACAGTCATTATTCACATAAGCGTTAAGGTCCACCAGCAGGACAATTGATTCTCCAGTATGGGCACCTTCCAGGACCCCACCCAGGGAGTCAAAGCCCATGTCCACACTAACCCAGATAGATTTGAAAACCCTCAGCATCCACCCTATCGTTTTTAGTCGTTTTCACAGAGTTGCACGTCCACATTAAAACGGCCGAAAACGCTTACGATCCAGTACCGCACATGCGCAAAACGTAAGACAATTCGACCTGCGTCATTTCCGTCTGTTGTTTATTTACTTTCCGGCCCTTTAAAACGTGGCGAGGAAATGGCGAGACGAAGCACCAAATTTTTCAAATGGAACGATACTGAGGCGGAGTTGTTGCACCGAGTCACAAATGAGTACATGTTCATTTTCGATAGAGCCACCAAAAATTGTGAGCAAAAAAAGCGACTGCTGTACGACGCCGTCACTGGTTGAAGTGGTCACATGACTGCACGTGTGACAGCAACAGCAACTTGTTACAGTTTAGTGCTTGCCCAATGTGCAGGCACTACACTGGGGCATACAAATATACACACTCTCCACCTCTCACTTAGAACAAGTCCAGAGCTGAATAGAGCACGAAGCTTCTCCAGGAGACTGGTTCCAGAACTCGAGAGCTGAGCATGAGGTAAGCTCAATTATATTTAGCTAGTATCTCTCACTCTTAAGCTCTCGGTTGTTCTTCATCAAAGAAATGATATTCCATGTGTTCATCCGGGCCTCCACATGGGATTGCCAACCATTTCACAGAGCACCAGACCTCTATGATCATTCCCACAGATGGCTGGTCAACAGGAATTATAATTCAACAGAAAAACCCAAATAATTTAGTTTCGTTGGGAATATTTTTCTATGAACAGTTTTGTATGACTTACTTGTTCAACTATACTCAGTTGCCATTTTTACTGCAAAGTATTTACAGAAATTCTAAGGAAAATTGCATTTTAAAATTTAACTAAATGTACAGTACATGATGAGGTTAAAGTCAGTCACAGATAGACCATGGAGGTTTTTAGGTGGCTCTGACCTGGGTGATGCAGGCTCCGGTAAAGGCCACAATGACAGCAACCACATTGACGGTGAGCTGGAACTGCAAGAATTTAGATATGCTGTCATAGACATTCCTGCCCCACATAACAGCCTTAACGATGCTGCTGAAGTTATCGTCTGTCAGGATGATGTCAGATGCCTCCTTAGCCACATCTGTCCCTGCGATGCCCTGCAGATCATAGCATGTAAGCTAGTTAATGAACCTATCGTTGGCATTTAATATTAAATGCCATAGCAAAAATTCTATAACATCATGTAACTAAATGTAAAAATACAATGACTTTTAACGATTGCTGAAGTTACCATAGCAAAGCCAACATCTGCTTTTTTTAGGGCAGGACCATCATTTGTTCCATCTCCCGTTACCGCAACAACCTGCCTCTGCTCAAAGACTGTGCTGTCAATAATTCCTGAAAAGAGAAGTGATATGTAAGGACCGAATAAGGATTTAAGGTAACACTGCATAAGAACTAACCATTGATAAACATTAATAAGATGTGAGTAAATTCCTTCATTATTATTTGTAAAGCACTACTCTTGATAGAAAATACTTTTGAAATTATGATTTTAGAATGCTTAATCGATATTTCTGGTTCTTTCTTGGATCTGGATGTTACTGATAAATTGAATGTTAAAAATGGATGTTTGCTTTACAAATATTGAATTCAATAATTGCTAATACCTTACTAAGGTTTAATATTGTCAAAAATGGTTGCCTTTCGATTTCATTCCACGTGTACATATATTCACTTTGTAAAGCTTAATTTCTATTGCTTTTAATATTCATATTTGTGTAACTCAAAATGAAGGTGTCTTGCATACTAATTTCCCTGTAAACATAAATTGTCCTTCTCTCAATGGTTCAATCTACCCCTTGTCACTAACTGTTTCCTGCCCCACCGCTGATCCGGGATGTGTCTGACCTTTGACCAAAGTGTGTTTGTCGGTTGGAGATGATCGAGCGAGGACTCGGAGCTTGGGCCAAATCTTGTCAAGACGCTCCTGCTCAATCTGCCAAAGAAAAGAAGAGACAAGACCAAAAAAATTTATAGATTTTTTTAACTCCAAACTATTGATTTAAATCACTATTAGTCTGACTAATTGCGCTGCTCTTCCAACCAGATGCAGCATATGCTTCCTTGCGTATTCCAAGTGTGTGCTCACGGGATGAGCAGATCATTGAGGTTACCTCACCATAGAATAACTGTTCAGATGATTGTCATTAACTGAGACTATGTAGATCAAATTTTGATTTAAAGTAAAGAACGGTGTGTGTGACTGGTGCACAGTGGCTGCGGTTTCATGGTCAAGTTAAGTTACATCAAGTGTAGAAGAGATGAATTTGAAGTTAAGCTGAGGATTCTTATGTTCATTCGCTAAATATATCTGTACATCAACCCTAGTACAGAATGTAAACACGAAAACGAAAACACGCTGGGGCCTCTACCCAGTGGAAGCAACATTGGTTGGCTCATGAAGCAAAAAATGAAGAACAAATCAACAGACAACTCCTTATCACACATGTAATAACAGTGAGCCGGGCCATAATAGTAAGTAAATGCATAAATGCACATCTCACACAGCACTCTAATGTTTGTGTCACTTTTCTTATTTTCACAGCCATCTGCTAATCAGTCAAACACTCTTTCTCTACGTTTGCTTGTACCTCTCCCATTTCATTGTGAATGCGCCGGTTGAACTCTTTGCCCTCCAAACACAGGAAATCATCTCCAGGATGCAAAATGCCACATTTAATGGCAATTGCACGGGCAGTATTGATATTGTCTCCAGTCACCATGCGAACAGTGATTCCAGCCCGCTGGCACTTTCTGATGGCTTCTGGAACCTATGGTGCAAAACAAAAGAAAAACGTGCATATAGTACATGAGATTTAAGAACATTGGAAAAAATAAAGGGTTAGAACAAAGAAAAATCACTGACTGACACACAGCTGGTTTTTTCAGTATTTTAGTTTTTACAAACAAAGGAAATGTTGTTGACAAAATTCCGACCACATGGTGTCTACAGAGTTTCTGGATTAATGTAGATCCAGTCTGTTAGACGTCTGTAATTTAGCTCAGGGGTGTCAAACAATAGGCCAGGTGCCTGAATCTACCCAGCAAAGGCCCCAATCTAGACCACAGGACCGCTTTGGAAAATGTGAGAGAGGGCATAGATTTGGGACTTTTAACTGTACTGTTATTGGTTTTACGGTGTTTTTCTACTGATAAGGACATCCACCACCGCCATTCATATTACACCAAAGTAATAAATTAATAGATAAACAACAACAATCAAAACACAGAAATTCACAGTTTTGTTTTGCTTTTTACTATCTACTAGAGAAGTTTCTATTTTTTTTTTATTACATTGGGGCCACGGGGGAAAATGTGACATTTTATAAAAAGTGAGCTACCAAAATTTTTTTGTAATTTTTCATATTTATTTATTTGTGCTGACAGATTTCCTGCATTAACTAAAAATTAATTTCTTTATCATGTAGAAAAACTGAGCTTTCCTGTGGAAACTGCACTTCTTTTTCTCACATTAAATGGGATTAATTGTTTAGTGAAGTATGTTTATACTGACAGAAAGGGACGTTTTTCTGGTTTGGGCTATTTAAGATCAAAGTGGACTGTATGTGGTGCACAATGTAAGATTACATTAGCATCCTCCTCTAATTAAACATGCCACAATAATGTTAAAATAGGCAGATTTTTGCTAATAACCAACTATTCCAAAGGCTGTGATTTGCCAGCTGTCTCTCTGTGTTGGCATACCTCAGGTCGTACTGGGTCCTCAATGCCGACTACAGCGATGCATGTGAGACCTGTTTGTATGTGGGCTTCATTGTCCCAGTCAGGCTCTCCATCAGACACGGGAAAATCTTTGTAAGCAAGGCAGATGGTCCTCAGTCCCTCAGACGCCATTGGCTCAACCACCTTTTTAACCAGATCATCTCGGTCGCGATGTTTGAAGACTTTAACCTCACCACTGGCCGTCAGGATCTTACAACATCTGTAAACATAGATATAGTCACGTGATCATCATCTTACTGTGTACGGCTGTGTGAGTACAAGCAGTAAACTTACTTCTTTAGCAGGATCTCAGAGGCACCTTTGCTGAACATTCGGTAGCTGCCATCATGATTCTTTAGCACAGTGCTCATGGATTTTCTCACAGAGTTGAAGGTATAGACCTTAAACAGTTTCTCCTCGGGGATTTCGTTGCGAATGGCCTGATAGTCTCGGCGCAGGTCGAGGGTGAATCCCAGTAAGGCACATTCAGTCTTGTTTCCCACCTGGCGAGGGAGTCCACCATCCCTCTCTGGAGGCTGCAAGAAGACACATTGGAAAGTTACGTTTTTAATGAGAAGTCTGGTGCACACAATACAACAGCACACATGATGAAATTATACAGCGACAGTCAAAAGCTTCAATACACAACTTTCAACAACAAGGTACCCTTCAAGTTTTAAAGTTAATTTAAAGATAAAAGTCAGTTCATGTATTGGAATAGCCTTTTTATCTTGTGGATGTGCCCTCCATGTTGTATTTTTTGCTATAATTTAGAGCAAGAAAGGACTTTCAGAGGACTTTCATCTGCTGTAGGTGTTTTTAGGGTTGACACTTGTTCTTTTGTCCTCTATTATGTGTGTGTGTGCGTGTGTGTCTTGGTGCTTTTTAACATATAGCTGAATCAGTTTCCTATCGATGTCCTATGCAGCAGATCCAGGAGAGAGTAATCCAATAAGTCCTGAGCTGCTGTGGTAGTCAACCTGCACTGCACTCCATTCAGCTTCCTGAATGAATTGCTATTTTTGCAGCTCACCATAATCTTGGTGGTGTAGGCGCAGTTAACCCCGGTGCCCAGGACAAGCAGGTCCAGGATCTTTGGATGGATAAGGTCTGGCTCTGGCACCTTTTTGTAGTAGCGTTCCCCGATGTAGGCCTGCACCACTGTCATGCGGTTCATAGTCAGTGTGCCCGTTTTATCAGAGCAGATGGCAGTGGCATTGCCCATTGTCTCACAGGCATCCAGGTGGCGGACCAGGTTGTTGTCCTTCATCATTTTCTGATAAAAGACAAGAGCCATATTACCAGTCTGTGTATTTTTGTTTTAAATCAATCAAAAGAGCTCTACTTGATCCAAGTTTGTCTGACGGGGGCTGAAATATTCCATTTTGTAGTTGGGGTCATTGTTACAATGAAAAAGGTGGATAACAAATAATTCTGGAAAAGTTGCACAAATACTGATCGCTGCAAATAAAGAATAGATTAAAGCATTTTTGGCATGTCTCAACAGGTTAAATATGTTAGTTTTATTATAGCAAACATTTTTTAATTTCCCTTAGAAAATAAACAGACCTTGACTGAATAGGCTAGGGAGATGGTGACGGCCAGAGGGAGGCCTTCAGGTACAGCTACAACGAGCACCGTCACACCAATTATGAAGAACTTGACCAGAAATTGTATGTAGATGGGCACACACTCGGGGATCCACACCACCCCCTGAATGCAGAATGTATCAATCAGGAAGCGAGTGATGAGGATGATGACGGTGAGAGTCGACATGAACAGACCTGAAGGAAAGGACAGGCAGCAGAGAACAGAGGCATCTGTAGAGTTAATTGTGACCATAGCAGATTAAGTGAACAGTGACTTAAGTTCAGATTTGCTCCGGATCTATATCTCTGCATTGATTTCCACGGAACCATCTTAAAAATGCATACAACAGCATACATATGTTTAGGCTTTATGAGCCCACAGAAGAATATCTACAAAACGTTTCTTCCTATACAGGCAGTCCTATACAATCACATCCTTTATGCAGTGTTGGGGAGTAACGGAAAACATGTACCGGCATTTCATGTTTAAAATACAAATTATAAGTAACTGTATTCCATTACAGTTACAGTTCAAAAAGGTAGTAATCAGAATACAGTTACTTTGTTGAAATTAATAGATTACACGGCTTCATATATTGCAAAACATGCAATAAGAGGCTCTAATGTCTCAATCTCACGGAACATATCAGCCCTACTTGTGACCCACATAAAGCCGTGAAGAAATATTTTTAAAAACTATTATTCAAAAAATGATTTAATATGAAGGCAATAGGCAGAGTGTTACAGGTATAGCCCTAAAGAATGTAGCCTGATGGGCAGTGTAGTCCATGCTGCAGGGAGAATTCACTGCCATACCCATTTATGTGTCTGTGAGGGAGGGAGGAAGAAAAAGGAGAGTCGAAAAGTACGAGCTGTCACCGACGAGAAACGGGAGATGGAAGCATGTAAATATAATAATGACCACTTCAGCCAAAAAGAGTGCCTGAGGAGCCGATTCGTAAGAGAGCTATTAAGACTCGACTGTACAGCCTTTGAACACCTCTCTCTGTCTCTCGCTAGCAAAGTTGACCCAGACAACAAAGTAAAGCTAGTTTTCAGCTACGAGCCTGACACGGAACCCGACGTATTTGCCAAAGGTACCTTTACTACGGTTCAGAGCCATGGACCTGTTTTATATACGCACAGAACAATTTTCTATACGAGATCGCTGCAAAAAGTGCAGCCTTACCTAATGTCCATCTTAACGTTACTCATTTTATATTAGGATTTAAAAATCTAGTTGGTATTGGTATGGCGAATAACCTAAAGTAATAGTAATAAATCACACAGCAATAATATATTCTTGTAGTTGTAAAAAGCATGACAATAAATTAGGTAATCCAAAGTATTCAGAATATGTTACTCTCATTGAGTAAAGTAACAGAATACGTTACAAAATACATTTTGGGGCATGTATTCTGTAATCTATAGTGGAAAAGTAACCTTCCCAACACTGCTTTTATATACAATGCAAGTGCTCCATAGGCTGTGGTCGTCCTCCCCATGGAGGAAATTGTCCTTGTGTAAAACAAGTTGTTTTATATTCACAACTTTGAACCTCTTTAACTGAAAGATTTAAACAAAAACCTTCACATTCTGAGAAAATACCATTTTGGAATACAAATGTCTTTCTCAGACATGACACTCAGATTTAGAATCAGAGAAAATGTATGAACCCTTTCACACATAGTGTTTACTGCGGTGGAAAGCTATTCAAAGGCTGTATTTGTTTCCTATCGTTTGTAGTTGTTCTTCTTAATCTTAGTAGCTTCCATGCCAGCTTTCACTGAAGAATTTTTGTACAAAAAAAGTAGCTTTTTTACATATTTGCCTAACAAGTAAAAGATCCAAGTATCATTTCCAGTAAGGAGACACAGATCCGATTGGGACTGCATCCAGAAAGACATCTGGTAAAAAAAAATCTCCCATTTCAAACATCTAGAGCGACTTGCTGTGGTAACCCGTGACTGCCAAATATGGACATTACGTCAAAAATCAACATCAAGTGTTTCAGAGATTTTTATTGTGTTAGAGCACAGAAATGTGTGTCTCCAAATCTAAATTAATACTCAATAATCGGACTCTGTTTGTACCTGCTTTGCCAATCTGCACAGCCAGCTTAGTTAGCTTCCCCTGGAGGACGGATTTTTCTTTCTTTGCAATGTGTTTTTTCTTCTTCTCTGGTTCTCCTTCACCGTTGAGTGGCTGCATCTCCACAGAGGCTCCGTCCTTCTTTTCTCCTACAGGAGAAAAAGAACAAACAAAAGGAATCCAAACACTTGAATGTCAAAACAGTTAATTAGTTACATATCGTGTTTTTCTTTCATAAACTGCCCTCAGAAAATAATGTTTATAACTAATAAGCTACTATTAAATAAAAATGTAAAATTCTATTCAATTTTACTTTATTTACATTCTACAAAATATCAACAATAGTTGCCTCAAGGTACAATAATAAAGAGAATATATACACATACATATACATATATACATACATATATATGAGGGTGCTGATCCCATGTCGTAACAAGCTTATTAGTGGACAGGCAGGCAGCCAGCAGTAGGCAGGAGAAGAAAGCAGCTGCCAAGCTTAAGGCCAATAATCTTCTTGGGCCTAATCATAGAGTCAGGAGCACCTGCTGCTACTGCTTGGACCACAGGGCCAAACACACTATACACCATGTGGGACCACAGGGAGGCAGGAGGATCTGCCAGCGACCGTGACAAAACCCAAAGGAACCAAGAGTCCAACCGAACTACTTATTGTAAACTTACTAATTGCCAACAATGTTTTTTGATTGGATGATTGAAGTAACTTGCCCAGTGTTATACTGAACACTGAGTTGCTAGCTAAATGTGCTGTGCTGTTATGCAGATGATCCCCCGTTGTAGTCATCTATGAAACCAGATGACATAAATCAATGTATTAAACTAGAGGCAAAAAAATAAAGATCAGAATTCAACTTCTAATTTCAGACCTGAGGTTATTATATTTGTCCTTGAAATCTTGAAATCATGATATCTAATCAGTAACAGATACTGTTAGGCTGGACAATTCTGTTTGATGTTCTAAAAGCTCCCTGAAAAGCCTTCACTATATACCAAACAGTGCAGTGAGAGCACTCACAGGGATGAGGAGGAGATCATCTCACATTAGCCTCTCTCCATTGGTTCCCTCGCATACAAAGTTTTGTTTGATCATTATTTCTCTTCTGTGGAGCCAGTTTGGGTTCAGGAGAAAGACCTTTCTACTTTTGAAATTATGCTTCTGATTTTCATTTCTATTAAAATGTAGTTAAGGCTAGATGTGGTCACCATGAACAACCCCTTAATTATAGTGCTATAGGCTCAGGATGCTACAATATGAAATACCTTGACACAACTGTTGCTGTGACTTGGAACGATGTACATAAAAGCACACATCAGCAGTAGATGATAATTTTCTAAAGTCTGATAGTCGAAGACTGCATGTGATTTTATTCAAAGAACTGGTGGAAAAGATACTTTGATGATTTTTAGCCTTACCTAAAAAGCCTTAAGCAACCAAAAATAAGTGGATTCTTAAACTGATAAGTTGGGTAATACAGGATAGTTGGATAATATCAGATATCTAGATTTTGTTTTATAATTTAAGATTCTGGCCTTAACATTTTTCTATCCACATCATCTTGTGAAATTTAAATATGGGACAATACTCGGGCCATGACTAATAATGATTCACAGCAGCACAGACCGGCAAAGGCCTCAAGTCTTCGACCCACATAAATGTCATTGATGTCACATGTTTGACCAAGAGAACCAGCTGGTTTCTGCAGGGCTCCTCATGTTCCATTCTCCACAGAACACAGAAATGTGTTGCACACAGCAAGACCCATACTGCCAAAACATATTAACTGCTAACATTAATGCCGACACATTCATAAAAACTGTGATAAATGGACAGACGGACAGATAGAGGGATGGATGCTCTAGAACTCACTACCAAATTAGTCAATCGTCGAACCAGAGATGACTTAAAAACAAATTGAAGCTCTGCTGTTCAATACAACCTTCACACATACAAACAGCAATAGCTTATTTGTTCGCCTACCTTTCTTGCCTTTGTCTTCTTTTTTGCCTGTAAAGAAGAAACATAACAGTCTTAGTCATGCAGCACTGATTTATTCTCCTCCTTCAATGCATCTATAAATCTTTTCTGTCCTTCACCACAAAAAATGATTCTTAAATTTGAGTTCATAAACCGCTAAGTCTGCTCTGGCAAATGCAAATATCGAGTCTCCAAAGTGAGCAGGTTGCTTGTTTTGTTGCTAATCCTAATGAAACGCTGCTTGGCATTCTGTTTTCAGCAGGTGAGCTGTAGTCTACATGATGCACAAAAATCAACCTATTACACAGATATACACCGATGTAGTTATCAAAGACCAAGGGGTTCTTAAGTAAATTAGTTAATTGATTGATCAATTAATTAAAAAGCAAATAATTCAAAAATAACTGGCATGAATTCTGTTTTTTATTTTCATCTTCCATTTCCACTTTATTTGTCAGGGACTGTGTATAAGCAAAAAAAAAATTAATCTTCTAAGAGAAAAGATTCATTGTACCACGTTTAGCTACTAGCCAATTTCCATCTCCAGTTTATGAATTAATTTTTGTTTAATGGTGAAGGAGCAGCACAAATTATACAAAATAAATAAATTATGGGAAAGCAGGAAAATAATATTGTTCTGATTTTTCGCTGTTGCTCAAATTAAACCCAAGCCTACACACATACATGCACATACTCATACATAAAGAATGATAAATAAATCATTAAAACCTCCAAATGATGAAGTGCAATAGTTTTGCAGATTGTCTTGCAGAAAGGTCAACTGATATCATTGTTAGGTGTTGAGTAGTGTTAGCAGTTTATTGCCAAAATAAATGCACATAAACAAAAGAGTAGTATCTAAACCAGAGAGGAATCTTTTGCTGTGGTTATGAACTCCATAGCAAGAACACTCCAGTTCAAACACACGTGGTTTAGACATAACTAGAACCACGCTGTCATGTAAAATAGAAACTTTGTTCTACTGAACTTACTTTTCTTGCTCTTTGAATCTTTTCTTTTGTGCTCCTCTTTTTTCTTGTCTTTCTTGTCCTCGTTGTCACCTTCATCACCAGCACCAAGCAGGGTGAAGATTATTCCACTCTGAGAGTTCACACCCACAGCACTGACCACCATCTTGCCAGAGCCTTCCATCACGTGGGTACCTGAGGAAGTGAAAATGTAATATTTCACCTAAAGAAAATCAAGTCACGTTGTATCTTGCTTAACAGGGTTGAATATGGTATTTTGTAATTTTGTTCTTCATAATCTTTAAAAATAAATGAATGTTTTAATGGCCTACTTGCCTAGCTAGAGACTGGTATCCCATAATATAGCTCAATGGACGAGTAATCAACAATTAGGCTGCATTTGAAATGTATGCATATGCATATGAAGCCCAGTATGTACCACAGAGAATTACGATGTAGTTGGTTTTTCTTCTAAATGTAGTTTTTATTCACTGTAAGGACTCTAACTGAAGGCTGTAAGAACAGATTTCATGTTCACAATTTAGCTGTGAAAACTAGAGAGGATGGTCAGATTTAAAATCATCTGGAAAATCAGCAGCAGCATAAACAATGACTCTCCAACAATGACAGCACAGGTCACAGTGATCTGGGCTGTAATTTAATTTGAAATGGTGCCGAGTGATGCACCTGACAGCAGCATGGGGTCTTTCTCAAGGTTCTTCTTGACATGATCCGACTCTCCGGTTAGAGAACTCTCATCAATCTTCAAATCGTTGCCCTGAATCATGACACCGTCAGCAGGGAGGAGGTCACCTAAGGTCATTATGTTACATCATTGTTAACGTCACCTGCTTGTTACACATCACAATACAACTGCAGTCATACAATGTTTAGTTATTATTTGAAAACGAATTTTAAAAAAAAAAGAATAATGCTGTTGTTGGGTTTAAACCTTTGACCATCACAAAGAAAACACGGAAATATTATGTACTAATATTATGTATTATGTAGAAATATATATATTCACTTTACACGCATGCTTTTGCTTCCTCACCGTATTTGACTTGTGCAATGTCACCAACCACAATCTCGGAGACTTTGATCTGGATCACCTGCCCCCCTCGAACCACCGTGAACTTCTGCTCCTGCTCGATGCGGTTCTGGAGGCCACGGAACTGCTTCTCTTTGCTCCAGTCATTGAAGGCCGTCACTAGCACCACACACACCACAGACAGGAGAATGGCAGCACCTTCGATCCATCCAGCCTCTGCCTCGCCCTCATCGTCCACGCCGCCAGCTGCACTGCCACAGTCTAAACAGAGACACGTCAGCTAGAACTGTATTTTTATGAACATTTTTCTGTTTCCGTATTACTGTCTGCTAACAGTCTGCTAACAGTATACACACATGATCACCTTAAGAGTGAAGTCAGCCATGACTCCTTTTAGGCTTGCTGGAAATATTTGTTCAGGCCCCTAAAAATTAAAACCCTTACGTGATTCACAGGAGATCTTACTATGTGACTGCTTTCAGTGCAGCTGTAAACAAGGATTGCCGCCCTTCTGTCTCTTTTTATTTTATTTTTTAGATTTTATTAGAACTAAAGCTCCAGCAGTGTGATAGATGAAGTTGATGTTAATTATGCCTACAGTGACAACGACAGATGAACCAGGTATATCCTTTGAAATGCATATGCGTGTTTGTCTCTCTGCACAATAAAGTCAAGCTGAGCTTTTACCACCGTACTCCATATACAACATAGGCCACTTTATTAGGTATATCCCCCTAAACTGCTCGTTAACACAACTATTTAACCAAGCACATTGGCAACAACTCAATGCCTTCAGCTTGATCTCCTTTGATTTTCCCACAGAATCATTTCTAGGGTTCACAGAGAATGGAGAAAATTTCCAGACTGCTTAAAGCTGATAAAAAGGAAACAGTAACTCAAATAGCTACTCATTACAACCAAAGTCTGCAGAGGAGCATCTGTTAATGCACAACACACTGAACTCTAAAGCAGACGTGCTACAGCGGCAGACAATACAGCCGGGACTGCATGTGCATAGGCTCATCAAAGGTGGACAAATAAAGACGTGCGATAAAGACTGTAAAAAAATATTTCCAGGTCTAGTGAGTCTCAGTTTCCAGTGAGACATTCAGACGGTAAGGTCAGAATTTTGCATAAACAACATGAAAGCATGAATCCACATGGTGTGTAATGGTGTGGGGGATATTTTCTTGGTACACTTTGGCACAAATTGAGTATCAATTAAAGCCCACAGCCTTCCTGAGAATCGCTGCTGATAATCTCCATCCCTTTATTCCCATTGTGTAGCCAACATCTGATAGCTGCTTCCAGCAGAATAAGAAACCATTTCGCAAATCTGGAGCAGACGTGTGATGCCATCTAATCAGTATAGACTAAAATCTCTGAGAATTGTTTCCAAGACCCTGCTGAATCTACTTCGTGACAAATTACAGGCAAAATGGGTACTGACCTAATAGTAGCTCCAGGAAGACCACTATGCTGAAATTTTGATATAGAAGCCAGTTCACCTTGATACAAGCTCGTTACACTGATCACATGATGGACTCAGATATTGACCCATCACAGCTCTGCTACTGAAAATGTTGAGGCATCAATCAGGCACCTGGCTACTCAAAGAATAGTTTTCCCTTTCAGTTAACCGAAACTACTCACTCTGTCTCTCAGCATCTGGTGGGTGATAGAAAGAAAGGCCTAGTGAAATGATGGCTGCCACCTCCAGGATGATGAGAGTGATATCCTGCAGGGCTTCCCACACTAACTGCAAAAAGGTTTTTGGCTTCTTTGGAGGGATGATGTTAAGTCCAAACACCTCTTTCCTTCTGTCGATATCTTCTGATGTTCCATCTAAACCTGCAGTGGGAGACACAGAGATCAAATGACTCCATATTCGTTCAGCTGAACAGGGATCACACCTGACATGTATTTAGAACTAACTGATCTGTTTGCTGTCTGTTTTACGAGGGGTGAAACGCAACTGTTAGTACACAATGTAATATTACTTGATCAAATGTGTCATCATTTTCATCGTATTTCTGATTGATCTTTTAAATACACGCTCAATTTTTTAAGAATTAAAGTAGCCATAGGTGTAACAAGGCAACACTGTGACCTTTGCTGTGCTCAATGGAAATGCATTCAAAAATAAAAAACAACCGATGGAATATACAGTCTATAGTATTGCCTTGATGTCTCAAGAAGGCATCATAAACTAATACTGGTTTGCATCTCCCTCTGGATCCAGAGCCTCAGCTAATGCATGTCGTGGAAGGAAATTTTCTTCCTTGGAGGAGATCTAGTCTCAAATGGCTCTTGTTCTAAATGTACCACACTGGTTATCACAGTTGGTGTTTGTGTCTCTTCAGTAATATTGTGTTGTGCGGGAGCAAAGAGCAGACCGGTTTCCCCTCTGTGGTGCAGAACAACATGTCAGGACACACTCCGATCCCCTAAGAGACACTGCAGCTGCTGCGCGGCTGCAGCTGGCTCCGTCAGTCCTAACTGGTTTTTAACCGAACATTTCCCTTTGTGTCGTCTGAAAATGAAACACAGTGAGCAGAGTGCTGTGCATTCTCCCAGTGTTTAGGTAAGTGGGATTACGCTAAGAGTTTATGTCATCTGTCCCCAGCTGTCGATACAAAGAGAAATGAAGCAGTGGAATGGATTTTCCAGGCAATTCATGCTGCTGCTGACATTTTACTGCTCTCTCAGCAGGAGTCGAAGCACTGAAGGTGTTTACTGAGCGTGTGGAAGACGGACAGAATGAATGAATTAATAATGGGGAGAAAATGTCAAAGGGCAGACGTGTGAAACACGCTCAACATAGACAAACCTAATGCGGTGTCTGTAGGTCACTATGAGACACCCCGTGTGGGTCGGTATTCAGATAAAGTTTAATAGAAAATCTTAAGTTAAAGTCCAGCTTAGGCATGAAAAAAAGCAAAAGAAGCCGAGGCATTATAAACAAGAAACAGTTGAGAGAAGGCTCCGGAGACAAGCTTCTGATCTTAGAACAAAGTCAGCAAACCTTTTGAGTAAATGAGCAGATTTAACTTGTGTGTGCTTCAAGAAAAGCAAAATAAAAGGTAAAACTACTAAACACACCTGAACACTAACTAACTCTGGTAGTTAGTGTTGCCTTAAAGTGGGCTGGCAAGGAGTGTGATATTACAGAAAAAAGAAATTTCACGATGACATTAAGAAGAAAAAACACACATGTAAAATGGATTGTTGACATTCGATACACCAATAAATACGTTGATCTTCCCTTATTGTCAGGAACTAGACCAATCCCTGTTTAAGACACACTGTTATTTCCTCTTCTTCTTCTTGATGAGCCGCGTGTTTGATTTGGCAGATTTATTGCCGGATGCCCTTCCAGAGACATTTCTCCCCATTTGTCCGAACTACACTGGAGTTTGCTCTCATCTCCAACTACATTCTTACAGCTACAGAAAAAGTAGGAAAAAAACTTTAATCCTCACTGCAACAAATTCTCTACTTGAATGTTTTTCTCATATTGCCCAGAAACTGACAGAGAGCAGAGCAACAGGAGCTGCAGGTCACAGATGACTTTGACCATCACACAGTCAACAGTCCCTGAAGACTAATGAACCTAGTATGTCCTCTGCTGTTTTAATGATGCCCACGCCGGGAGGGGATGTCAGTGAGTCAGTAGTGAAGAGTTCTAAATTTATTCAAAATCATAACTTTGAGGTGTATGCAAAAGTTGGAAACCCTGTGCTTGTTTCACATTGAATGCACTGTTACTTTCATTAAATGATTTTTTTAAAAAGGAAGCAAACTGAGTAGCCTGTGCAAATGTTTGAGCACTTAATTTCAGCTGAAGTTTAGTTTTAGAGTCATGTCTGTGATGCTGCAACAGGGAGTCAGTTTTGTCAGGACACAAAGGAAATACAATTTCTGAACATATTTACCGTCGACAGGCGACGTTCTCAGCCGGGCACACAGTCCATTAACGTCACCATAAGATTCCTGGATCCTAGTGACTGCCTCCTCTCCTCTGAGCTCCATGAGGGAGCGCAACTCCTGGACCGAGCAGCTGAACTCTGCATTGTGGTTGGCCTCGCCACGTCGGACATATTTGGACCCACTAAAAGAGTTGTTGGTCATTTTCCCTTTATTGGGGACTCAGCAGAGGCCTTCTCAAAAACAGACTCAGTGGTAGGCCTGAGGTGCAGACGCAGCCTGACAGGGACTCTGTGACTGCTGAGAGAAAGATAAATCAGAGTCCTGATAGCATCAAAACATAAACTGTACTGCAGAAAATAATAATGCACCTATTAACATAAAAAAGGTGGGATTGGACAGGAGGGTGACGTCTCTGGTATGATTTCTTGGAACACATTGCATTTGATGAATTTTAAATCTTACACTTCTGATGATTCTACATGTTTAAATTTGGCTTTTCTAAATAAATGATGATGTGGAAAAAAAAAAAGTATTCTTCGCAATCCCAAGTAGTTAATTTCAAAATATCATCATCGTCATCATGCAAAAAGAGTTTCACTTTACTACATTTCAGTTTTATTTGTATTGTGTCAGTTCACAAAAGGAGCCACCTCAAGATATTTTATTAGACGGAAACTCTACAAAATCAGAGTGAAACTCCCAACAATCAGATAAGACTCACTAAGGAGGAGAAGCCATTTATCATGACTGATCAGTGTGGGGGGGGAAAGGAGGGCATAGATAAACCAGGAACAAAACACAGAAGAGCAGAAAAGGGTTAATGACATCCAGTAGTGCCATGCAAGTACACAAGGAATGCTCAGTGCACAATGGGAAGACCTCCAGCAGCCTATAGCAGCATAACCGAGGTAGCTGAAAACTCTGTCTAAGCTACTTTTACATACTCTCAGAACTACAAACCAGCCTGCAGTCTGAAAGCAAAGTGTTGTGTCGGTATACTATGATACCAAAAGGTCTTTAAGATATAACGACAGATGATAATTTAGATTTGAAATTCAGTCCTGGCTGTTGAAGAAGACAACATGGGAGATATACTCTGTGTTTTTAGTCCCTGTTAATACTTTAACTGAAACTGGATCACCTGAAGGAGTTTCAGGTAGCTTGACCACGTTGATAGTAAAGAGCTACAAAAACCTAGCTAGCTAAAAACTAGCTTTTTAGCATCACTTTGAGACAGGATGTTGATCATTTTAGCTGTTTCTCTGCTATACTGAACTCTAAATCCTGACTGAAAGTCTTCAAATAATTAATTACTCTGTACTGAATCAGTTAGCTGTTTTACAACAACTCTTTCAAGAATTTTTGAAATAAACGTAATTGTTTAAAAATCAGTTTATAATGAAGTAGAGCAGTTGGATCAAATAAGCGTCTTTTAAACGGGTGGTTTAACGACAGGCACCATAAAAACACGTGGCATTTAGCGTGTTAATAGAGATACATTGATCACATTTAATATCAAAGCATAAATTAATGCTAAGGCTTTGTTGAACTGTCCGGGATAAAGTGGTTATTGAGGTTAGCTCAGTGAGATGAACAGGATAGAAGCAATTTACATAAATGTCAGCAACCACTGAGGTTGGTGTACTGATCGGCCATTTGTGGAAAGGCTCTACCTAATGCTTTGTCATTTTTAAAGAAATTCATGGAGACATTACTGCGTAGAGACACCAGCTCAGCGAGGCTGTAACTCTTCAGTGTTCATATAAACTTTTGTTGTTTTCTAAATAGTTAAATATTAAGATCTTTTTATTAAACAGTATTGCCTGTCCAACTTATGCCCAAAGCCAGCTTAGTCTAATTATGAATTATAGGCAACATTTGCATGAATGTTAAAGTCACCGACTATACTTATTTTATCTTACCTCGTCACTAAATAATATATATATATATAAAAAATAATCTAAGTAAAACAAGGGGGCAGGTATGTGATAGATGTAACATTAATCAAAGCCAAGGATATAAAAAGTAGTGGGCAACAACAGGATGGAAAATAGCATGAAAACAGTATTTTAAGCTTCTTCACAATTGGAATCTCATTACAATCCAGTGTTTACTCAACCACATGCTTACGAGATTGTCTTAAATCCTTTTCATTAGAAAGCAGCTACATGAGACCCCAAGCAGTCAAGCAGGATCTGACAGAGCTAATTTTATTTCCATCGAGCACAATGTTCTCCCCTCCATGGTTAACGGGAACTGTTGCTTCACTTTGACCACGCTCAGGCTGAATATGTCACCGTGTGTGGAGTAGAGATTTGTCCCTGCTCCTATGTGAACTGAAAGCCTTTATATTTGTGCCTCACAGGTTGTGACCTCTGTGCCTTTAGCTGTAATCTGTGTCAATCAGTCAGCCTGGGCTTAATCTGAGAGAGGGAGAAACAGCCTATCTGTTTAAGGCTGAGGCAGAGGAAGAAATGAGCTACTGAGAGAAGAGCAGGATGGACAGAAGTCAAAATAGGCGTTAAAGTTTTGCAGCTCACTGTACCTCAGCATGACTTCACTAATTCTAACCAACAATTAAGAACCACAAATGGTTTCATGGTGTGAAAAAACATAAACCTGTGTGCAGTTGTAAATGTTCACATTAGAAGCTAAAAAAGATTACTTGGAATTCGATATTGGAGGAAATCTCGAATTATCTGTTATTATTAATGAACCATCAGAGCAGCACATGAAGCAAATCAAAGTAAAACTGCATAAGCGATGAAAAAATTCCACAGAAAGTCATCCACACAAATACAAAAGAAACAGAAATACAACCAGTTTTCTGATAGAAACACAACTCAAGGCCATTTCTAATAAAAAAAAAAAATTGAAAATCTATTACTGTAGTACAGAAAAGAAGAAAGGCTTTGCTTACAGAAACTTCCCCCATCACCTCCTGTTAGCAGCAGCAGGTATTAGCGGTGGTCCGATTACTGTGAGCAGCGACAAACTGACAGCTCCAGAAACAGCCCATAACCCAGAGACAGCTCCTCAGTGGGCAGTCTGCAGAACAGCACCAAGACCCCAGGTTACTACCCAAACTTGTCCCTTTTCAGTGTGACCTTCAGCAGGCTCGCAGTTTCAACCAGCTCTCTTTATCGGAGGAAAAAACAGGAGCTGGCTGAATGATTATCTGAGGAAAGCCTCGCTTAATCTAATTAGACAATCTGTGGCTTCACTGAGTGCCAGAGAGACCGTTGCTGCAGCTCCTCCTGCTGAGAGCAACATGCCAAGTCCACACACACACACACACTACGTCTACACCTGCCGCATCCTCTGACTAAAAGGCACAGACCAGGCGTACACTCGACAGGTCAACACACACTGCATATAAACCTGCTGCTGCTGCTGCTGCACTTCATACTCCAAAAAGAGTGCACATCGGGTCCACATACAACACAGAGGCTCCTCCTGCTGAGATGAACCAATTAGATCTAAACAGACCAAAGTGTGAAGGTGAATGCAAGTGGTCGGAAGGTACAGCTGGAAAGCAAACCCCATTAAAACCCTAACGACCAACTGCAGCCCCAAAGGAAACCAGTTAAATAAGTACACAGTTGTGCTCTACTGTGTTTTTTTCCCACTTTGTTACACACACTTCATCACCCTGAGCAGCAATGATGCATGATGACGTCATTTGACACACACGGATTACAGTACACAATGACACAGAAGGATTAACTGAACAAACACACACACAGGATAATATCACTCTTTCATATTTACGTTCTAGTATTTTTGTTTTGATCTAACATGATCTTTGACCCCACGCTCTAAAGAGGTCTACACAGCAGTAGTTTAAAGATTGGTTCAACAGATCAGTGATGGACTAGTAAGACCAAAGCTCTGGATTTGCTGCTGTAACAAAGCCATGGTTGATCAAAATCTTTCTAAATTCTCTGCATGTTATAACTCAGATCTAAAGGTGAAAAACTTTGCATTTCAATAATTCTGCTACTATTACCTTTAATCCATCCATTTCCTTCCGCTTATCCGGGGCCGGGTCGCGGGGGGGCAGCAGCCCAAGCAGAGAAGCCCAGACCTTCCTCTCCCCAGCCAGCGCTCCCAGGCCAGCCGACAGATATAATCTCTCCAGCGTGTCCTGGGTCTGCCCCGGGGCCTCCTCCCGATGGGACATGCCCGGAACACCTCACCCAGGAGGCGCGCAGACCCTTACCTTTAATGTTGCGCATTTTCCCTCTTAAAAGAAAAAGGAATTCAAAAAAACAACCATGACAAGGCATGAAAGAAAAAACAAAACAAATAGAACACAAGACACAGAAAAGAAATCGAAGACTACTTTCACTAAGGCAAAAACTGGGATATACAGAAGATACAGGCCAGACGTTTAGCCACTCTTATCATGAGCATGAAGAGCACGGGCGTTGTGATCATGTACGGCTTTTAATTATTTCTTTCAACTTCTTTTTTTCTGGAAGGGAGCATATATCTTTGATGACTTTTAAAAATAAATAAATAAATAAGATTTGGATATACAAGTGTGGGGCAAAGCTAAAGAATTCAGAGGTAGTCTTCCCACTTTATTACTTCACCCACTTTGTGGCAGCTTGGAAAAAGAAAATCAGAGCATAATTTGCTCCTTTACTCTGCTAATCTCTCGTAATGTAGCCAGATGGCTCAACGTTGTCTTGTCTGACCATAAAACTATTCTCCAGGACACATTTGGCGTGTCCATGTGGACCGTTGTAAATTTCAGTCCAGGTGTTAGTTCTGGAGTAGAGGCGTCTTTCTTAGTCTGGACTCTCTCGGTCCAAGGAGAAATAAAACTGCTTTCACGGTGGACGCCGATCCTGCTATTCCAGCACTTTTTAGTTCATTACATCATTTCTTTAGGGATTAAAGTATTCTGATACTAAAAAAAAACATTCTTGTATTCTAAGGGTGACAGTTTGAGTCTTGGCAAAGTGGTGACACGTCTAAATAATTTGTACTTACATAGAATTGTTTGAAATGATGATCTTACAACCTGTAGTTGCTTAAAACTGTCTTCAAGAGACAAGACTCTGATCTTCACTGAGTTGGACATTCACATTTTTCTGACTATCCGGATAAAGGAGCAGTCAAAGAAAGGCCTGTGACTCTAATGTCCATGATGAGGTATGTAATCTTAGTACAACCATAGATTTATGAATAAAGGATCAGACAGAAAGAGGGCAAAACCCAGATACGAAACATCAAAAAACAACTGTTATAAGAAAGAAACAAAACACTGAGACAAGACGACTCATCCAACGTGATACAGAAACGGCAGAAACACTAGCAAGACTGGAATCATAAATTAAAAAAACAGAAATGCAATAATACCCAAAAAAAATGATCATTTTGGGGCACTTTTTAATAATATTTGGCTGTAATTGGGGGGGGGGGGGGGGGGAGAAGTTTTTTTTG
>VUQR01031813.1:0-15619 GCA_015108515.1 Hemichromis elongatus | reverse complement strand
ATTTTGGGGGGGAGGGGGGGGGGGGGGGGTAGAGATATTTTGGTGGCATTTAAGAAGCATTCATTGTACAGTAGTATAACATTTCAGATTTGGGTTATGTTCATTTGCATGTGAGAGCTTTTAATAGCATTAGCTAACTCCTTGGTTAATACTAAATGAATTCTCAGATAACTTGATTAGTCATTTACAGCATTAACCAACCTTTTTTGAAACAGTGATCTATTTCATCTGTGCATTATGGCTAAAGGAGCCGAGAAATCCAGTGCAATCAATTTTCACAGAGTTGCTGGAGGATTCCCAAACTTCCTCCTTTGTCAACATAAGTCTTAAATAGTCATTTTTAAGTACCTACAGCTTAAAATCAAAACTTGTATATCCAACATAACAACATTTTTGCTGTTATAGAATAGAATTTAGTTCATTTTAATTGCTGCAGGTTTTTGGACCCAAAGGCAGACACTAAGAGGGGGGAACCAAGTTCACACATTTTATTAAACAAGAAAATGTTTCCAGCCTGCAGACAGGTAAGTATCCACCAGTAAGTCTTCTTCCACACAGTGTTTTAGTCCCACAGAGAATTTTTTTTTCTTTGCTTAGATGGGAACAACAAAAGGGATCTAAGGCAGATAGAGGAAAAAACATTTTCCATTTGCTAGAACTAAACTACTTACCACACTGATTGGGATGAAGAGACGGTTCTTTTGTGTGCAGGTAATTAACAATGGGAAATAGGTGTTACGGTTAGCGCCAACAGGCAAGAAAAAGCTTGACTGTTTTTATAAAGAGAGACGGCGCTTTTATTTAATTCAACCAACAGTCTACTGAAGTAAATATCCTGAGCACAGGACAGAAAGAGCGCCCTCTTGTGGATGAAACAGGCACTTCTGCAGATTTCACTTGATAATTATAATTCCCCTTTTCACTTGAATCTCTTTGCTGCATAGGGCAGACAAGGCTGCTGCAAGCAGCTAGCTGTATAGTTTAGTTTATATACAGTTATAGTTTAGTGTTCTCTTCACGACCCCCCACTATTCGGCCCTTAGCTTGCATTTATTTATTTGTGTGTATGTAAGCATGTTTGATAGAGTGAACGTCTGACCGAATGGTTGAGTCTTATGTTTAATGTGTGGTTTCTAAGAACTACGTGTTTTTTTTTAAGTGATACAAAGATAAAGCTATTATTGTTGATGTTACTCTTGTCGCCGGTGTTGTTGTTGTTTGTTCCTCTACTCTTCATTTACTCCCAGTTTGTGTGGTTTACGCTTAAAGTCTAATACTCGGCTAGTGTAACGCAATAACAGAAACAAGGCGAGAACTATTTTGGAGTCTTGTGTCGTCACTGAAGCGGTAATGCTAATGACAGTGGACGAAGAAGAAAGCATTACTAGCGTGATTCATCACGTGTCTGCCACGTGAACGGCTGGTCGTGACGTCATTCACCAACAAGCAACATGGCGGAGTGGAACAGAGGTAATGTTTTGACACGTACTCGCTTCCAAATATTTGGATTATATATGGTTGTGTGTTATTTGTGTAAGCGTGGAGATGCTATTACAGTTGGGTGGTACATTTTAAAATGTTATTATTAAGTGTCGTTAGCACTTAAACTCCCAAATCTCAAGAGCTTAGTTTATAGGCTAACTATCTCTGACATACTTAAAGATTAGCAAATAGCAAGGCTACCTTGTAAGTTTCATATCAATTGCTATCACCTTTTAAAGACGCATCTGCCTCTCTGAAGGGCTATAAAAGTGGTATTATTATTGTTCGTAGTAGTAGTTGCAGTAGTAGTAGTATCTTATTAGTTGCCCAAATATGAGAGAAATAAAGCATCTGAAACCAAGCTAATTTCCTTGGCAATGCTATAGGTTTACTTCACGCTCTATCGTGCTGTTACCAAAATCATTGATGAAAACGTGTTGCTTCCTGTTGATTTAAACGGAAAATCAGAGCATTACCTATTCTGTAACAGGTTGTAACAGGAAACATAACAATTCAAGGAACATTCAGATCATGTGTGTCACATCTAATCCACGGTGTTGGTGCTTGTCCAGGTCATGGCTCTGTGGATGATGTGCTCGATGCTGAAAACAAACGGCTGGCAGAGAACCTGGCCACCAAAGTCTCCAGACTGAAATCGGTGCGTAACAAGAGACAACCGCCCACTACAGTCTGATTAATAAATCAGCTGGTCTGTAGTTACTAGGTTACTACTTTCAAATGTACTCAGTTTTAATTAGTGTGGATGCATCCACAGTATTGTTCTTTTTTTATTATTATCTATTCCGTATGTTTTTTGGCACCTATCTCCTCCCACACCGTTCGACGTACAGAGACCGTTCAAGCACCGTTAGATTCCTCTTCTTTTGCACATGACTGCTTCTACTTTTCTCGTCTTTAACTTTTATATTTTTTAAGTTATTCCACTTTTTTCAACAAAAATTTTAAATACAATGGGAGGGTCACTCAGGGCAGGGTCACTCAGCGGCCAGCCAATCCCAGCGCACGTCCTCCGAGATGTGGGCGGGGCTTAGCACCGGAGTTCCTTTGATCTTAAAATCATTCAGCTATGAGCATCCACGCTGCAGTTTCTTCAGAAAATGCATTCTCTAGTTATAACTAAAGCTCTCAATTCTCAGAAATGGAATTATTAATTATGCCAAACACAACCAGTTTTGTTATTTAATGTATTCTAGGGCTGCCACAAATGATTACTTTGATAGTCGACTACACGCACCGATTATTAATTCAATCACGCATCCATTGGACGTTAAATGTACAACTTATTGCACCAGCATTCATCTGCTCTTATATAACTATCATTAGCTTACAGCTGGAAGTGTTTACTAAAAATCAACACAAGATAGTTTGTTAAACTTTTAATGAAATTTGCAGATTGTCTCGGTGGAGTTTAATAAACTCAGTCATCTGCTCCTTGTTATCTAAAATATAACAGGACACTGGAGTAAACTCTCGACCATCTCACACTTCTGTTTAATCAGTTTTCTGTTTGATGTTTGTTCAGCTGTGTAAAAACTAACGGTGCGTTCACACCGAACGCGGTAGAAGCGGCAAAAGCGGCAGGTTAACTCGCTAGCTGCCATCCTGCTACATACCGTCTGGTACTACTTCCTCCCACATTCTGCGCGGTAAAATTGCATATTTTGCCGCGCGATATGTTTGTGTTGGACACGCGAATGTACAAGCGATGAGCTAGGGGCAATTTTGCGGTTTTTGCTGCTTCTACCGCGTTCGGTGTGAACACACCGTAAGACTTTAATCTCAGCCAAACCGATTTACTCAGGAACAAATAAAACACTGAAAAGAGCCAAAAAAATAACATTTTTTAAGTTATCTAAGTGATTTATATATCATGTTTAACCTAAATAGTGAAAGACCGCGGGGGGGTTGAAATCAATGTGCCTGGAGTTCGCTGCTCTCACCGGCTCTAGTGAGCCTTGAGCTCCCAGTCAGCTATCGAGCTGGTGGGTAACAGCCGTGTCCGTAAACTTCGGAGCACTTTTGCAAATATGTGATGTCTTGATAAACCGAGCAGACAGTTGAAGTTTACACCGGTGATGCTAATGATGTATGTGGTTACAGCTGAAATTCTTAAAACGATTACATTGCCCATCAAAATTGTCGACGACTGATTTAATAGTCGACGCGTTGTTTGAAGCTTTGTAAGATCCTGAAAGACGCAGGAATAAGTAGTAGGATTTAAGAGTGTAATAATGCACTGAAACAGAAGGTGGCAGCAATGCATCTTATCGTATCGTAGCTGTGTCCAAATTCAGGGGCCGCATCCTTCGAGGGCCGCATTTGTAGGCCAATTGAAACAGCGAAGCAATGAAGGCTGTCCAAATTCACAGACTCGGACAAATGCAGCCGACAAATGCGTCCTCTTTTTCCCCAGATTTGAAGGATGAGTCTGGTGTATCCTTCGTGGCCCACAATTCATAGCGCGGCTCAGCCAATTCCAGTTTTCAACAATGGCGGCTGCTACTTAGGTTTAATATTACTCTTTCTGGGTCACAAAATAAACTTTTAAGATATTTTCAGGCGAGAATGTAGCTGTGCACTGCAAAAACTCAAAATCTTACCAAGTATATTTATCTTATTTCTAGTGAAAATATATCATTAAACTTAAAATAAGACACATTTAGCTACAAAGTAGCATTTCAGTGAGATATATGAACTTGTTTTCACACGGTGCATCTTAAAACTAGAGAATTTTACTCGTTCCATTGGCAGATTTTTTGCACTTATTTCAAGCAAAAAATATCTTGTATTTTAATATTATAATATATAAATATATATATTACTATATATATTTTAATATTACTGTTATTTCTTTAGACTCACTCACACAGACTCAGATGTCTATGCTTAAATAAATGACTGATAATTTGTTTAAATTTTTTAGAAATTTTTCATGATTAAAACATCTTTGTGCATGCTCACAGACTTTGACAAATGACTCGTGTCTGCTTTTAGCAAAGAGTTGTGTTTTAAATCCCTACAACGTCATGTTTAGCTGGACATCTTCCAATCTGCACTTAAGCTGGTTAGGTACTAAGGGACAGAGCAACAGCCTAAAAGGATAAAGAGTAACCAAGAAGATGTTTGCTTTCCTGTTCTAGATTTTCCTCTGCTCGCTTTTCAAAATCTGCTCTCGTGTTCTTTCTTCTGCCTGTAATTTAAACCTGAGATGTTGTAAAACTTCAATTGTTACGGCTGATTCCTTATTACTACATTTTTGCACGAGAGTTCACATTTTATGACATCATAGAAGTAATCTAAAATCAAAATAATAGTCCCTACAGGTTTCAAAATGGTTTAAATTCAACCTCAGGTGAGCAAGAACATATGTCCTAGGAATTAAGAGAGTAAGTAGCACGAAAGTGAGACGGCCTCCGTAAAAGCAAATGTTTTGGCAGTTTGCCACTTTCCCACGGTCAGATTTCTACAACTGACAGTGTTATGTCATTTTTATTTATTTATTTTTACCGTAATTGCAATTTTAGCTTGATCGTCTTCCTGTCTCTGTATCTCGCAGTTGGCTTACGACATCGACAGAGATGTTGACGATCAGAACGAGTACCTGGATGGCATGGTGAGCATTTCCTGCCTTAAACACAAATACAGCTAAGCTTTCGGTAAAAAAACAACTGACATGTTAATTTCTCTCATTTGTCTATAATCAGAATATTGTTTTTAAAGATTTGCTGATCGTCACCCTGTTCTATTTTCACAACGGCTCCTCTGAACTGTTTAGTGAAGTGTTTAACCATCGATCCACGGGTTTCACTGGGATCTAACATTAAGGAAAATTTGTTCTAAAGTCCGAGTATAAAAAGTGAGCGCTGTGTTGTTTGTCAGAATCTGTGTTAATAGATACATTATACAAGTACAAAGTAACACCGTCTCAAATATAGGCTGTTTTATTTTTTTCTCTTAGTGTCAATTATTAGAGAATTATCTCCTCTTTCTTTTAGGACTCAAACTTCATGAGCGCGACAGGTCTGCTCACTGGCAGCGTGAAACGTTTCTCCACCATGGTCCGATCTGGACGAGACAACCGACGTATCCTGTGCTACGTCTCCATGGGGCTGGTCGTGGTCTTCTTTGTTCTTTACTACCTGGTGTCCAAGATCCACCACTGACTGGGAGAACGAGATCAGCCAGGCTCTGATATGGAGCTGAGACTTTAGACTGTAATGTTAAAACTGATTTAAATAAAGACTTTTTTTTTTTAAATTCTGCACCAAAGAAAGAATGCACAAAGTGGGCAAAGCAAGTTTGACCAGTTGGGGGTGTCAGTCAGCTCACCAGAGGAAACTGCAGCGGTCGTGGTCACACGAACGACACGCCTGACCTTTGGGATCTTTGAGTTGGCGCTGACTGCGTCCCGTCCTGCAGCAGCAAGTCCCGATTTGGTTGGAAGACGACAAAGCCCAGATGCCGAGGAGGTGGGAATGTCATTCATCATATCTGAGTCGTAAGTGGTCGATGAACCTGTCGATCAAGAGAAACTTTCCAAAAAAATTAAGATTCATCGCACAGTCGCGATAAGTCGGTTTGTGACTACACAATAATTTTCAGGTGTTTTCACATCTCGAGCTTGTTTATCTTGTCCCAAGTCTGTCAGTGAGGGTTTCAAGCTTTTTCTTGTTTGTTCTTTTCACACACAAAAACATCAAAGAGTCAAAATGCATCACAAACATACATAAAACATCGGACTGGTGTTCAGTGTCCTGTGATTTGTGGTTTATATTTATGCTATATATACCACGTTCACCTGCACGAATGGGTCACAACAAGAGGGAAACTGAATCAGAAGTCTGACTGTACTAAAGTCAGCAGCTGGGACATAACCTGAGATTTCAGTCAATGTATTTAATCTGCAATGCTGGCATGTGTGTGTTTGGTGTTTCCTGCTGTCTCACAATGAAGGAAATGACTGAAGAGGCTGAGGTCAAAAAGTTTTATGTGTGGAAATATCTTCTTCTTTTTTTTTAATTTGTCAAAAACAAATTGTTACTGCTATGTCAAACATCTAAAGGTGAAACGTGCATTTTCTTTATTTTTGGGCACTAAAACTAATCAGTCCAACCCACCAGTACAAAAAGTGGTACCGTCTGCTTTTTGTCTGGGCTTGGTCTTGTCGATGCATTTTAAAGGAATAGCTCTCGAGACTTTCGACATGTTCATATGTTATTAGCCATCCTTTCAGTGTGTTTGCACTCCAAACTACTTTTATAATTATAAGAAATGTTGGGACCCATCCTCTCACGTCGGTTTACAGAAATGTTCATATCTTTTTTTCATTCCACTTTAAGTTACTGAAACAGACATTTGGAATTTTTTAAGAGTTGAAGAGTTTTATTATTTTCTTATAGTGTGAGCATGAGTGGCATAAATCATTAATAAAGATCTAATAATTTAAATTGTAGAACACGTTCAGGATAATTTCTCGTGTATACTTTGTTTACATTCTGGTTGGTAAGGACACTACTACAGATTAATTATACTAATTTTAACTAAATACGTCATATTTTCACGATCAGAGTGTGTTTAAAAAATTGATGATCAAATGAAAATGAATAAAACATTCATTAGACAACTTCACAATAGATTTAAGTAGTTTATTTGTTGCCATGAAATAATCAGCAGCACACAAACACACAACTAGTAAACACTACGAACAGCAGTACGCCAAATGCAATAACCACAAGACAGAAAATGTACATTTTTTTAAAGGATTTATGTGCGAAAAATTAAATAATGAAAAAGAAATAACCAAAATAATAATAATTATGACAATTAAAGCCCAAGGAACATTAACACATCTAATATAAACATTTGTATGGTGTGCGTGTAGGATTGTGTTGCTGGGTACTTTCGGGTTGGTTCGTGTCCTTTCGGCAATTTCCGGTGTTATCTCCTTCTTCAGACTTGATGAAAATACAAAGAACGGGAAGCCCTCCTCTCTCCGTATTAGCGGAGTCGAGTCCTTTGTGGTTACGTGAATTTTTTTGAGAACATTTTAAATATTTCGTGTAAAGAGTTCCGTTTGTGAGGGTTTCTGTCTGCCCCTTAGGGCTCGGGTGAGGTCGGACCCGCTCAGCCCGACGTCCTTTCTCGGTGACTTTCGGCTCTTGTCGTTCGAGAGAGGAATGGACGAAGCGGACTCGGCCACGAAAGCGCTCGGGCTAGATGAACCGCCCATCGGCGATCCGCCGGTGGAAGGAGTGGACTCGGATACCGAGTCGGAGGCCGAAGTTACCACGATGGCTGTGATGGCGGAACCGGGAAACATCGGCTTGGGAGCCGAGTCCCTACCGAACCCAGACGAGGCCGAGGCTGCCTTTGCAGGTAACACGGCTACAGTTAGCAGCAGGCCGCTGCTGTGCGGGGTGGCGCTAAAACACAAACTGAGACAATAATGTTAGCGCCAGCTGCCTTAAAACCAAGCACTGTTTATGTATGGGCACTGCTTTAAACTGGGAGAACACGGCTATCTGCTGAATACATTATTTATTATTCAGAAAAGTGAATGGTTCTTACGAGGATGCTTTTTTTTCACTCGGGGGCCCAGGTTGCAAACACTGAAAGAACTACAAACATTGGATGTGAGCCAACATAAAAAGCAATAATAAAAAATGCAGAGGGGAAAACAGGTATAGAAAATATTGATTTTCGAGCTCACGTTTGCCCTCATACAAATGTTGTTATTGTTGAAATTAACCCTGCTAATGAGATTAAATGTCTTTGTGTAATGAAAAGATTGCATTGCAAAGTGCTGAACTAAGTGGTGGCATCAAAACATACTTCACCTAATAAGGTTCTTTATTTAGAATTGTATGCGCTATAAATTGAGTCTGCACAAGGGAGACTCAGCCAATGTAGCAGCAATGCAAACTCAAAATAACAAAATGTATTTACATATGTTTATACAGTTGCTAAAAACATAAAAGCCTTTCAATCACCATCTCATTTTAAATTCAGCAGTAGATACAGTAAAAGCAGGTTTAGTCTTTAGTATGAAAATAGTGTGTTAGCCTGATCTGGTGAAACCCTTGGCAAAGAAAATGCTAAAGCTTCAGATAGAGATGCTACAATAAAAGCCTTGGTTCACAGCCTAGTGGACATCAGCACCTCCCCATGCTTGATCTTTTCACCATATTAGCAATGATAAAAAGTAAAGAGTTGTCCTCTATGCTTTTTTAAATAGTTACAGTTGGCTACAAGTTTGTGCAAAAGTCCTGAGCCAACCCTTCTTTATATTTTTTCATTCATTCTCATAAACACACAATGGAAGAGTCTTCTGATTCTGGTAACACCAGTGTTTGTTTTTCCCTATGTGACCTGCTTGAGTTCATTTTCATTGTAATCCTCCTTTGTAGTTATATTTTTATTTTTACTGTATTTGTGCCAATCTGGGGGTTTATGTGTCGATGAAATTTCTTGTTGTTGATCAGATGTGACGGCAGTGACGGTGGGAGGCGTCCATGCAACAGAGGATAATGTTTTCACCACAACCGTCGCCACATCTGGGAGTCTCCCTGAACACGTGCTGGTAGATTAACACACACGCAACTAGATCTTTTCCCCTTCTATTTTTGCCGTTTATTAAAATTTGATGATGATAGACAGTATTTTATGACATTATTGACAGGAAATTGTCAAGAATTGAATAAAAACCAATTAATGTTAAACATCCTCAGCATAGAACTGATTCATTTGTGCAAATTAGCATGAATCACAAAATCCAGTGGGCTTCCCCGCTGACTACTTGATCCAAGTAGTTTTTTAAAACATCAGCATATTGTCATACCTATTATGCTGCACCATGATTATGAGTGTATGCACTCTTTCCACGTGTGTCACAGAGCGGTAGGACCACTCTTCAGCTGGGAGAAGGTCTCAGTACCCAAAAGGCTACTCTGATTGTGGTTCACACTGACGGCAGCATCGTGGAAGCTGCTGGCCTCAAGTCCACTGCCACCATCACATCAGGTACACCCGTGTGTGTGTGTGTGTGTGTGTGTGTGTGGGTGTGTGTGTGTGTGTGTGTTGAGGGAGGGGGAGGGGGCATGGTAATCTGAAATGTCTTATCTGTGCATTTTTTTATGTGCTCCTTTGCTTCTCGTAGGTCCACAGACTCCACCCACTCCTCTGACTCCACCCCAGGACAAAGACTCCTGCTCCAAGTACAACTGGGACCCCTCAGTTTACAACAATGAGCTGCCAGTTCGCTGCAGGAATACCAGTGGAGTCCTGTACAAAAACAGACTGGGATCAGGTGATTACCTATACATGCTACATCACATGGCTAAGCTGATCTTGTTACTCAGGTTACGGTGGAGATGTAAAACTCAAAAATAGCCTGGTTCTAGTAGGTTACAACTGAAATCAAACGTGTGCAAAAACTGGCAACGAGTCTTTGACATCACTGTGGTGGAATTTTACTCATTGTAATTTAGCATAATTATTTTAGTTCATCCCCATTGTAGTGTTGTTGAGTGTGAAGGGCCTATATAAGGTCATGCCAAAGCATTTCAGTCAAATTTAGGTCCAGACTTTGAGTAGGCCACTCTGCTTTTGTTTCATGAGCGATTCAGAGGTGGACTTGCTGGTGTGTCATTGTCCTACTGCATAACCCAAGTGCACTTGAGCATCAGAGTATAATATATAACCAAAACCCAAAGTTAACACAAACCTTCCAAAAACATTCAGCTCTTTAACTGTCAGTTCACAGAATATGTTCCTGCCATTGTTTTCCAGTTTCTTTCTTATCCTGGAATTGTGATCACTGTCCTTAATTGTGGCATGTGAGGCAACGGATAAATGTTGTTGTTGCTTCTTCTTCTTTGTAGCATCTGTTTGTCAGACAGGTTCTATTTAAATTATTATTTTTTTAATACAACTGGTGTGGTAATACTTGAGTCTGTAGTAGGGGGCAATTACTTTTCCATATAGGGCCATGTTAGTTAGTTTGGCCATCTTCTCCTTAATAAATTAGATCATTATTGCAAACAGCATTTTGTATTTACAGTATTTACTGTTTTTATCTTCGTCTAATATCGAAATTAGTTTTCATGAGCCGAAACGTGTGTGTCACATGTTATAAAAATAAGGAAAATAAAAATCAGTAAGACTTTCCACAGCACTCCTTCAGCTATGTTGTCTTTTTCTACTTTTCTATACACAAGTGACAGTGTTCTTCTTGGCTGTTTGACCCCATGATGGCGCTGTTGTCTCACTGCTAGCACGGGGAGCACAGGCACAGTACACACAACGATATAGAAACTTGCCTTTATTAGCATATTGTCGTTATAGTAGCAAGACAGGTTAAAGTTTTGGTGCAGAACAATTGTTTTATGCTTGAGTTTTGATGATGGGAGCTTGGAACATGAAGTTAAGCTAGAGAGTGAGAACACTAACACAAGCCCAGAAGTGGTTGGTATAAAATCAAAGGTATTTCTATCCAGAGTGAAATATAGCCAAGACTCTTTTATACCGTGTATATTTTGAGTTATTTGTTCTGTTGCTGCCCACACTCATAGTGTTGTGTTTTGTCAGGGGGCAAAGGTCGCTGCATCAAACACAACCAGCAGTGGTACACTCCCACTGAGTTTGAAGGTCTAGCGGGGCGAGCAAGCAGCAAAGACTGGAAGAGGAGCATCAGATACGCTGGCAGACCTCTGCTCTGCCTCATACAGGTAATTAAATGTACAGCTTCGCTACTACCTCACTGTAACTACGTACTATTGCATGCACTGCACTTATTTTGTGATGCAAAGAAATTTACATTTCTAGTTTATGAATTTGGACGCATCATTCCCTGAAGCTAATCTTGAGCCACCAAACTAGCAAAGTATTCTAGGGTCAAACGTGAGACCATCCGTCTGATAGCTAAAAATCGGCTGATTGGCTAAAAAATTGGACGGCGATCCTAAGAACACCAACAAATATGCAACAAAATAGCTGAAAAAGAGAAGTGTCGATGTTGCAACGGCCCATCAAATTCTTGAACCTGCCTGAAATTCTGTGGCGGGACCTTAAGAGAGTTGTGCATAAATGAACCCTTGTAGACCTCAATGCACAGAAGCAACGTTATAAAGAAGAGTGAGCCAGAATTTCTCCACAACAATGTGAGAGACGGATAAAGTCAAACAGAAAACAAGTACTTTTCTGAAACTTTTTTTCTAGTTAGTCCTTTGTGTATAAAAGGAGGCGGGGCCGAATCCATGCAAAAGCTCATGCAGTAAACGTGTGTTTGCAGGAGCGTATCTTGAACCCCCATGCTGCCTCCTGTACCTGCGCAGCCTGCTGTGATGACCTGGTGGCGGTGAGTGAAGTGGACGAGCTTCAGATCTGTCTGTTAATTAGAAATGATTTTAATCATCTTAATCTCAGATGTTCCAGATAATATCTGTGTGTTCATCTTATTCTTTGCATCGTTAGTGTCCAAAGGAGGGAGAATCTCTGGCAGCAGAAAATATCAGCATGGTAAACGAGTTTTGTTTTCATTTTTTTTTTTTTTGTAAATTTCCATTACTATAACTTCTTTTCCAGATGCTTTATCTTGTGATCTATATTTGGTACATTGTTATTAAACAAAATAATAATGGAAATTCTCTCAGCCTGTGCTGCGATGGCATCTCAGGGTGACTATTAATAAACAACACAACGGCTTTACATCTAAGTTTTCTTGAGAGGTTCAGATTTATGGGGTTTTTATACTAATTCAAATGCTTCACATGAATTTTACATGGATCAAATTAGCATTTTTCCCTCAATATAAATCCAGAAACTCAGAGACAAAAATTTTGTAAATTCTAATTCATAAAAAAAAAGAAAATGTAAAAATAAAATTATACCCTTGATTTGTTACTTAGTAGGGCCCCGTTTGGCATCATTTATGCTGTAAGGCTTCCTGATTAAGTCTCTTAAGAATCAACAATACACGACAAAGCCAGTTAAAGCAATCTGGGCTTTCTTTACTGGCTTGACAAAACTGTCAAATGGATCAGTTGAGCAGTCGCAGAAACAGCTGATACAGCTCTATAACTGCAAATAAGACTGCAGCAGAAAAGGATTAATCTGGTGCTTCGGTCATCGCACTCTCTGTAGACATCCCAGTAACAACAACATTTGCACCAAAGTCGTCTTATGCAGATTTTGCTGACAAAGACATTTTCTGTACATTTTTAGTTAGTAATTTTAGTGTCTGCACAATATACATGTATTTATACATTACTTTAACACAGTAATGTTAGTCAGTTTGAGCAGTGATTTTGTTGTCTCTGGTTTAATTCGATTTCTTAGATGTTGCATTGATTTTATCTCTGTCCCGTTTCTGCTTGACTCAGACCGGCCCCGTACGCCTCTTTGTCCCATACAAGAGACGGAAGAAGGACACTGAGCCTGTGATCATTCCTGCCAAGAAGGAACTTCCTGCTACCAAGAACATTACGTTGACTCCGGGAACCACATGTAGGACACATTTCATGATTTTGTAACTTTGTGCATTTACAGTCAGGGATAGTTGCTTTGATCTTTGAACTATTGAAAATGAACCCAGAATCCATTTTCATTCTCAAATAACTTCCTGTGCATAAGTTTGTGTTCCTGAAAAATTACATTAATTAAAAGTTTATTTTCAAGTTTCTTGAAATTGGATTTGTAAAGTAAAAAAATGTAAGCCCCACCTTTAAACTACCTGTTGTCCAAAGATGAATCACACTTCCGTTTCTTTCTTACAGTCACGGTGTCCCCAACTGGGCAGTTCACGACTTCTGGCACCTTGACCTTTGATCGCACGCCAACGGGCGACGCTGCTGCAGCCATCATCTCAGAGGGCTCGGCGCAGAGCGAGGTGTTTGCCAGCACCGCAGGTACCATCGGCTAAGTGATTGAGAATTCATTCGGTGGTACGTTGTGGTGCATTTGTTTGAGTAGGAACTTAATCAAAGTTCTCAGTGTGGGAATCAGGACAGGTCCTACAGACTTTGGTGCTCCTTGCAACTTTCAGCTCCACAAACGCAAAAATAGCTACATATCCTGCATGGAAAACCAAACCCAGCTCTGTAGTGCAAGTGCTAAAGCACACAAGACTCCAGCACCTTGAACTGCAGTTTACAACCGTCACCAAGGCTCTGCAGCCTTAGTGAGCTCGGCTTAGGTTGAACTAGCTCTGGTTAGAGTGACTGACCAGCTCACAGACAATAATCGGAGCAGAAGAAGGACCATTGTCACCAGCTGTAGTCCCAGACAATGAATTATGGATTGTGGAGTCTACTGAACTGGGGAATGAGTCTCCACGGGTCGTCACACATGTGAGCCTTTTGAACTGCCTCTGTGTCCTTCACCACGACGTTAACAAAGCGACCCCGGCCGCAGTGCTTCTGCTCGTAAGCCTTTAAGCCCACAGAATCAAATTTAATTAGATTTTTTTTTCCACCTTTGTTTCTGTCAGGGTAGTAAGAAAGTAAGAGTCTAGTAAAGTGTTCAAGTGTAAAACACACCTCCATTTACCTGTGAGAGTGCTCACACACCGTTTTTCTTTCCCTAGGATGTGTTAAAACATAGTGTGTGATGGATGTCTGGTTATTTTTGGACTTGGAGCTGTCTGTATCTCAGCTGGTGATGGATTAAAACGGCCAGGAGTTCACACATTGGAAGTTTTCGATTGATTCGCTGTACTTCTTTTATTAAACATCATTGCTTTAAGTGTAAAGAAATGACTACAGAAAACATGCATGTTAGATGTTGATTAAAAACTACATTGTTCTTTGGGGGTTAAATCCAAAAATACACGTCACACTGTGAAGGTGTATATTGATGACCTAGAGTAAAAATTACTTTCCATATAATAGGGTTCTGAGGCAATATATTCTTTATTTAGAAGGGACGATGCTGGAGCATGAAGCTGATGTGCTGCACGTAGAGTTTACCTCTGTGGATATTTTCTAACCCTTGTACCTTGTTGGAGTTTTACATTCACAAAGTGAGACATAAAAATGCGTCGTATAAATTATTTCAAAGAACAATTATTTTAAAACTACTACCAAATGGGTTTCTGATTGGCCAGCCAACTTCCCTCAGCTGAACCTTGTAGAGAAGCTGATCACTTCGATGCCGAATCAGCAGTTAGTGGTAAAGAGCCTCAGCCACATACTGAGTTTAAAGATATTTTTCAGATATTGGACATTTCTGTATTGTAAAATGCTTTGTTCAGTTGATCTTAGGAAATATTCTAATAATATGATACACCAGATTTTCATGAAACTTTACAAGCGACTTGCAGGCAATGTGACAGAAAAAGAACATCTGTCTTTTCTTCTCTCTTAGTGCTGACAGCGTTGCCAGCGTTAGCTGTGGCTCATCAGCCAGTTCAGGACAAAGTCGCAGTGGCAACTGGGGCGGCGTCTCCATCGGCAGGGCTTGTGGCTGGGCTCGACATGGGGCCTATTGGGGGAGCAGAGCCAATAGTGAGCGAGGGGCAGAAGAACACCTGGATATACCTGGAGGAGATGGCCAACACACTGTTGAACAATGTCCAGCAGCTCAAAGCTCTGATCGAACAGGCCAAAAACTCTGCAGGAGACCCCGTAGGGGTCAAAAGCAATGGAGGCAGGAAGGAGGTAAGCACACACACACACAACGTCTGAGATTTAGTTCAGCAGTAAGTACAAATGGATTTGACTTTAATCTTTGTTCTTGTGTGTGTTTGTGTTTAGTGTGGTCTTACCCAGCCGTTTCAGAACCAGATCTCTTTTCAGCAGCCAGATGACTCTGAAGCTAAGAGGGGCACTGAAATCACTGAGATCATCATCAATGTATGACATACTTACACACACTAGCTTAAAAAAATACGTTTCTCATTTAGCAAAAGTCTTGAAGAAGTATTGGGGCTTTGAGACTTCTGCACTTTTACTTCCAAAGACATTTGATCCTACATTTGGCCAGAGGGGCCGATGGCAGCCTCGCCTCTGTCAGTCCGCCCCAGGGCAGCTGTGGCTACAACTGTAGCCTCCACCAGTGTGTGAATGTGAGAGTGAATGAATAGTGGAATTGTAAAGCGCTTTGAAAAGTGCGATATAAATGC
>VUQR01031812.1:0-13338 GCA_015108515.1 Hemichromis elongatus | reverse complement strand
AGGAAAAGGAGTGGTGCGTGTGAGGAGGAGCAGCTATCCTGCTGTGCTGTGTGTCAGGACATCCTCAAGGATCCAGTCTGTACCAGCTGTGGACACTGGTTCTGCAGAGAGTGCATCTCCTCATACTGGGAGCAGTCTGCTTCTTCAGAAGACTCCTCCTGTCCCCAGTGTGGAAACAGATCCAGAACCAGAGCTGGACTGCAGACAGCTAATCAGAGCAGCTGTGTACAAGGTAAGAATGAACATCTGTCTGCTGAGTGACTCATTTCTGAAAACCTGTTAGAAATATTAAAATGGCCTGTATTTGTATAGCGCTTTACTAGTCCCTAAGGACCCCAAAGTTCTATACACTACAGTCATCTTTGAGCTACGATCGCCCCCACATTCAAGTGAGAGTGAAATATAGTTAGTGCAGCATAGATGTTCTAAAAAAATATTTTTTTTGTTTTATAATAGGACCCCTTTTCTTTGTATAAATTTTCTTGGGATTCATGGTATCATGTTTCTGTCCATTTGCTTAGATATTTGGCTGTCCCGAATGTATTTTGGGTATGGAACCTATGCAGTTGTGCTCCTGTGCAACACACACACGAACGAAAACTACAACAAACAGCAGCACAGGAAATTTGTCCTCAAGGGGAGAAAGACCAAAATGCAAAACCAAAGCAAACAAAAAAATTATGTCAAACATGACAAAAATACTATGACAATCACAAAAGGTGGCTGTTGAAGTCAGTTTCACCTTCGTTCTTGGTGTACTCAAACTCGCGGCCCGCGGGCCATTTGCGGCCCACGTTACCTCTATTTGCGGCCCGCATATTGATGTGAAGAAATGCTTTTTAAAATTATTATTCAACAAATGATTTAATATGAAGGCAATACAAGCAGAGTGTTGCAGGGATGGCCCTTTAAGACTGTAGCCTCATGGGCGGTGTAGTCCTTGCTGCAGGGAGACCGTGTGGGACTGCCCCTCCCACTGTGTGTGCGTGCGGGTGTGCGCGAGGCAGGGAGAAAAAGGAGAGTCGAAAAGTACGAGGTGCTACCGTGCAGAAACGGGAGATGGAAGCATGTAAATCTAATAATAACCACTGCAGACAAACAGAGTGCCTGACGAGCCCAGTTGTAAGTAAGCTGTCACGACTTGACTGTACACTGTGTTCGTGTTTTCCTCCGAAACAATAAAGTTTTGCTGGAGCAGCCTTTTAACGCCTCTCTCTGTCTCTCGCTAACAAAGTTGACCCAGACAATAAAGCTAGTTCCCGGCTACGAGCCCGACACGGAACCGAAGTATTACCCAGAGATCTCCTTACCACGGTTCGGAGCCGCGGACCTGGCCGAGATAACAAGAGATTACAAACATGCTGAGGATTGGCTGTGTTACTTCAGTGAGAGATTTATTTGGAAAGAAAATAATTTTCACTTGCAGTCAAAAAACAAACAAATAAACAAACTAATGTGTACGCTTATGTCTGCATTTTTATTTTGTAAAATACAAACAAAATTATAGCGAAAGTGCTGCCACGTGTCTGGCCAGAAAGAGCTACCAATTTATTTATTCGTTAGTTCAATGAAAGGATTCAGATAGTTAAGAGTAAGAAAAAAAATTGCGTTCATGTTTGCAGTTTTGTCTTTTAAAAAATATTTGAAATTAAATAAAACAAACAAAACACTACATTTTAGCAAATATTACTGGATGTTTTCTAGTCTGTGTTTTTGTACTACTTAAACACTAAAGTGGCCCTCTAATGAGATGACGGTGCCAGAAGTGGCCCACAGCTCATTTGAGTTTGAGACCCCTGCTTTATACAGTTTGTATATTAGATTGCGCTTCTCCAGAGCTGGCTGAAGAACAAATTCAAGCACAGACCAGTGGCTCCACATGTTTTGACACTGCCCCTTGGTGACAGCAAGTAATAACACCATGTAGATATTGGTTTGCAAATCAATGAGTGGGCTCTGTATAGGAGCAAGGCATAAACATTCTGATTCATTAGAATGGTGATGGTTCTCTATGTGTGGAGAGCAGGAAAACTAGAACAAGCAACATTTGAGCCATAAAATAAATTCTAAACCTCACTGTCATTTTTAATTAAACAAAGTGACACAACTTGTTCTAATGTGACTATGCTTATGCCTGGCCGAACCACTCTGCATGCCAGATATCCCCGGGCAAAATACTAGCTTCTCAATGCATCCACTGGAATATGAATGTTTGTGAATGTTAGTACTTGTATGAACAAGTGCTCCTTATTCTCCTGTGGCCTTGTGCGAATGGGTTTATTCGACATGTTGTATAAAATGCTTTGAGTGCTCCGGGAAAGTAGAACAGCACTATATCATTTTTGTATTTACCGTCTCAGTTGAGATCCACAGCATCCTAATTACAGTGTGAGTAGAGCACTGCTTTATCCTCTCGAATCATATGTCAGTTTGCCAGAATTGGTTTGAGGTAAACGTTAAATCTTGTTCCATGGTATCGCACCAGAGTTCTTGCATCAGAGCCACACTCCACTTGGCCTGCCAGTACCTGTGAGTTGCCTTTGGAGTCCCATGGGCTAACAAACCCTGATAAGGCTCACTTAACCATGACTCCCTTAATGTCCAGTGTCTGTTATCTTTTCCTGGGATTACCACCATAACAGGCATCAATGAGGTGCGGGACACGGTCCGCTCTGACTCAGTATCCCTAATGGATGGCTTCCCCTGCCAGATATTCCCAGTACACCCTGACTATACGTTTAGGTACACCAGGTCTGTCCATTCTCTTTCCCACCACATGATTGATGAGCTCATTTCCACATGGTGATCAGTTGACAGCTCTCCCTCATGCTTCAGCTGAGTGTCCAGGATAAATGTTTGCAGTTCTGATGATACAACTACAAAATTAATCATCAACCTGCCACCAGGGGTGTCCTGGTCACATGCACCTTTATGAACATCTTTATGCTAAGATGGCAATTCACTGAAGAGTTTTTTTATTTAATTAGTTTAATATTTATTTTGCTGTAAAACACCAACATTCTGAATATTTTTTGGAAGGATTTTGGTAGTTTTTAAAAAGCAGAAATCCAATACAACAGATGGTTATTTTCTGCTTCTTAAACAATGCAGTCTTAAAAAAATGTAGTGATGAAGGAACTGAGGCTCAGTCTGCTGTTTTTGCTTTTTCATGTAACACAAACACTGGTAGACCCCCGGGAGACTGATAGGAAAATTGTATTTATTTAATGTTTTCTAACAAAATGGTTTAATTATGGAAAGAAACTAATTTTAGAGGAATTATGGGATTGACTGTATCACATTTTCTATCTTTCAGTAAATTTTGGTTTACAGGAGGTTTCAGATGAACATAAAATCAGTCTGAAGAGACGGTGTCAACATGTGATTGAAGGAACTGATGAAACGGGAACTAAAACCCTCCTCAACAAGATCTACACTGACCTCTACATCACAGAGGGACAGAGTAAAGAAGCCTATACCCAACATGAGGTGAGGCAGCTAGAGACGGCTTCCAAAGTGGACGCTCTCCATGACACTCCAATCAGGTGCCAGGACATCTTTAAAGCCTTGCCTGACAAACAGAGACCCATCAGAGTGGTTCTGACGAACGGCTTCGCTGGTGTTGGAAAAACCTTCTCAGTGCAGAAGTTCACTCTGGACTGGGCAGAAGGCTTGGAGAACCAACATGTCAGTGTGGTTATTCTGCTTTCATTCAGGGAGCTGAACTTGGTCAGAGATGAGCAGTACAGTCTTCTGGAGCTGATCCATGTTTTCCATCCAACATTAAAGAGTGTCACAGCAGAGCAGCTCACTGTTTGTAATCTTTTGTTCATCTTTGATGGCCTGGATGAAAGCAGACTTTTGTTGGATTTCACCAACAGGAAGTTTGTGTCTGATGTCACACAGAAGTCATCAGTCAATGAGCTGCTGACAAACCTCATAGAGGGGAATCTTCTTCCTTCTGCTCTCATCTGGATAACTTCCCGACCTGCAGCAGCCAATCAGATTCCTCCCAAATATGTTGACAGGTTGACAGAAGTACGAGGCTTCACTGACGCCCAGAAGGAGGAGTACTTCAGGAGGAGATTCAGTGATGAAGAGCTGTCCAGCAGAATCATCTCCCACATGAAGACATCCAGGAGCCTCCACATCATGTGTAGAATCCCAGTCTTCTGCTGGATCACTGCTACAGTTCTGGAGCACATGTTGACTACAGAGCAGAGAGGAGAGCTGCCCAAGACCCTGACTGACATGTATTCACACTTCCTGCTGGTTCAGACAAAGAGGAAGAAAAGCAAGTACCATGAGGGACATGAGATGAGTCCACAGGTGCTGATTGAGGCTGACAGGGAAGTTCTTCTGAAGCTGGGGAGGCTGGCGTTTGAACATCTGGAGAAAGGAAACATCCTGTTCTACCAAGAAGACTTGAAACAATGTGGTCTGGATGTCTCAGAGGCCTCAGTGTACTCAGGAGTTTGTACAGAAATCTTCAAAAAGGAGTGTGGGATCTTCCAGAAACCAGTTTACTGCTTTGTTCATCTGAGCATTCAGGAGTTTCTGGCTGCAGTCTACATGTTCAACTGTTTCACCAACAGGAAGATGGAGGTGCTGCTGGACTTCCTAAGAAAAGAAAATGGTGAGAATTTGCAAAAAAATACTAATGGACGTGATGACAAATACAATAGTGATGAAGATGAAAATGACGAAGAATCGGATTATGATGATGAAGATGGTGATGAGAATGCAGAAGAGGACGACCTTGACTTTAGTAATAATGACCTTGATGAAGAAGATTACTCTGATAAGGATGATGAGATTGATTATAATGATGGTTATGATGATTTTGACGATGACGACGATGACGATGGTGACGATGATGACGATGATGACGATGTTAATTCTGATGATTATGGGGATGATTATGACGATGATGACGATGTTAATTATGATGGTTATGGAGATGATTATGATGATGATGCTAGAGATGATGAGGAGGATAGTGATGGGGATGATGAAGATGAATTAACAAATAATGATTACTTTGAAAAAGAAAGGAACAATGACAGCAGTGAAGATGAAAGTTCACTGAAAGTTTTCCTAGGCATAGTCGTGGAGAAATCCCTACAAAGTAAAAATGGCCACCTGGACCTGTTTGTTCGCTTCCTTCATGGCCTCTGTCTGGAGTCCAACCACAGACTCTTAGGAGGTCTGCTGGGTCAGACTGACAACAGTCCAAAAGTGATCCAGAGTGTCATCAACAACCTGAAGAAAATGAGTATTGAGGAAATCTCTCCGGACAGAAGCATCAACATTTTCCACTGTCTGATAGAAATGAATGACTTATCAGTCCATCAGGACATCCAAATGTTCCTCAAATCAGATAGCAGGTCAGAGAAGGAACTCAATGAGATCCACTGCTCCGCTCTGGCCTACATGCTGCAGATGTCAGAGGAGGTTCTGGATGAGTTAGACTTGAGAAAGTATAACACATCAGAGGAGGGAAGACTGAGGCTGTTCCCAGCAGTGAGGAACTGCAGAAAGGCTATGTAAGTTATATCACCATTTTTGTCAAAAGAAGTGATTGTGAAGTTATTATTACATGTTGAATGGCATCAGTTAGGATTGTTCTCCTCTCTTACACTCAAAGACTAAAATATGCTCCATTTGGTGAAAGTGCATGGTTACATAATGTATGTATCTATGTTTCTATAAATGAAGGCAATCATATAGGTTTCTTGTTTCTCCAAGAGGTAACTGTTTAGATAACAGCGTAGCAGATTACCACCCCCAGAGTGTAAAAATACAGCTCTGTGCCTCTTGTTTTTCTATCTGGGCCACACTAACCTGTTGAATAACCACACTGATTCGTCTGAAAAAGTTGATTTCATTCTTCTGGAGGTAGCATTTTCAGTGAAAGAAACGTTTGAAGAAGTCACTTGTCTGAGTGATGAAATAGTTCTCCTGCTGAAAATGATTCTGTTCATTCGGATGTAGCAACTTTTTAGTATTTCTTTACCTGGATGATTGAGCATATGTCAAGACACACTAATTGGTGTTCTCCCTTTCATTCTAGCCATTCCATTTGTCTTTTTGATCGCGCAATATTGGTCAGCACTATAGAAAATTAAGGCTACGTCCACACTAGTCCAGATAGATCTGAATATGGAGTTTTCATCTGAAAACGCTCCGCGTCCACACTATCGTTTTGAGTCGTTTTTCACACAGTTGCGCGTCCACATTAAAATGGGGCAAATCACTTATGTTCCAGTACCGCGCATGCGCGAAATGTTAGACGAGACGATCTGCGTCATTTCCATCTGTTGTTTATTTACTTTCCGGCTTTAAAACAGGCAGCGAAATGACGAGAAAAAGCACCGAATGTTTCAAATAGAGTGATAATGAGGTGGAGTTGTTGCTCCGAGTTACAAATTAGTACATATTAATCTTCAATACGGCCACTAAAAACTGTGAGCAAGCAAAACAACTGCGGTACGATGCCGTCTGATCATCTTGGTTGAAGTAGTCACATGACTGCATCATATGACTAACATACGTCATCGTTTTGGGATGTCTCCGGTTTGGCCGTCCACACTACGCCAAAACACTCCGTCTCCAAATGTATGTGTTTTGGAGAGCATTTCCAAAACGCTCCATTTTCCCTGACCGGAAACTCAATCTCAGTGTGGACGGGAGGCCAAAATTGATTGACCAAAATTCTGGTTCTAGAATCTGAGTTGTTCATTAAGCCCAACTTTATCTAGCTGGTACCATACCATTTTCTATACTAGGACCCAGTTACCTTCATGTAACTGGGTCCTAGGTTAATCTTCTAGACATCAATAATGTGAGATAATTCAATTAAAAAAAAAAAAAAAGATTCAAATTAATTTTTTTTTTATTATTGAAAAGGCAGCAGAAAATGGTTTACCTTGCATTCAAGACCTCTTTGCATTTTTACATTTTTTTGTATTAAGATATTAGCCCAGCATCTCAATTCAGGTATTAGAAAGTAAACTTTCATATATTTAATATTAAACTACATTAATATGTATTCACAGACTTCATAACTGTGGACTCTTAGACCCTCATTTTGAAGTTGTGGCATCAGCTCTCAAGTCTGATCCCTCACATTTGACAGTACTGGACCTGAGCAACAACCATCTGCAGGATTCAGGAGTGACGTTACTCTCAACTGGTCTGGACAGTCCAAACTGTAGACTGAAGACTCTGAGGTCAGGATCTTTGACTCAGTAGAACTTGTGTTGCTCTTATAAATTACTTTTGCCCATTGAAATGTATTATGAGACTGAATTTTAATCTGGACTGTGATTAAGTAACATTTACCATTTTACCTTTTAAAATATACATACACGAGCTTGTAGCTTTGTTATTAATTAACTATTCTTTACTGATCATGCTATAATGTTGGGGAAATATTTTTTTTGTCTTTTAAAATAGAGTAAATGAAACATCCCACATTCATGCTTATGAATACTGACACCACATACAGTTGTGATCAAAAGTATACATAAAGTAAAAAAGATAAAACCATGGGTATTTTGGGCTTTTAATTATTTAAACTCTTCTTTTACTAGGTCGGAATGATACCGCATACATCTTTAATGACTTGAGTATGCAGTGTAGCAGTTTGAGATTTGGATTGTCTGAAATCCACACAGGTTTAAAAGTGTACCTACTTTATAGGCTCAAATACGTACACCCCCCCCTAATATTTGGTTAAATATCTGTTAGCTAGTTGCATCTTGACCAGATGCAGCCAATAACATGTCTATGGTATAATTCTGAATGGATATTTGACCACTCTGCATGGCAGAATTTTTACAGTGCATCTGTGGACCTAGTTTTAAAGCCTAGGCTGGAGCTACATCTACAGTTCTACCAAATCTACAGTTCCAAGTTTCTTGGAATTTTCCATTGTTTTGAGTTTTGGTCAGATTAATGAGAGCTGTCAAACAAATCATTTTATCCTGGAAATAAAATTGGCAGGTGTAGCTAATCATGATCATTAGCAAGAATTTAATAAGCCTTGTCACTGTCAAGTTAAAAGACATTGTATAAACTTGTTAAATGTGTCTTTATGTATTTGAGCCATGTATATTTGGTTTAAGGTAAATTTAATTCAATACAGTTTTATTATCACCTTAAGGCCATTTATATTGTTAGACCATAGACCCCACAGTATCCCTGCAATAATGGTCAACAGTACTGCACCGAGGCTCTCACTTGGTGTTGGTTCTCTCTGCAGTAAATTATCACTACAATGGTGTTTTTGTGTAGCCAGTTTAATTAAAAACCTGTAGATAATGTGTTATTTTATTGTGTAATCTTCACATGCTTTATCCAAAGTGCACATTCTGCTTAGTTTAGCTCCTAGTCAACTCACTAGCAGCATGGTCTCTTCACCTTTTCCTCCCACTCTTTCCTGCTCAGTATGTCAGATGTTTAGTTACTCCTTGGGCACCTTTACCAATAATAATACTTGTAATAAATGTAGCATTTTTACAGCCCTGGAGGCCAGGATCTGGACCCTTGAAAAACCAATAGCTAGCCAGGCCCCTGTAAGTGGTACAGCCAAAGGTAGTGTACCCCCGGTTATCTCTCCCCCAGCAGATTGTCTCGAACAGCCAGGAAAAATAGCATGGCTGGGTAACAGTGAGGAGGAAGCATGAACTTGAACAAAAGCCCCAGCACACCATCAACCCATTTACGTGTTGGATATTGTTTTTTTCCCGCTTGGTAACCCACCTAGGTTGGAGTTAAAACTTTACTTTTTCATAAAGCATATAGTTAGAGCTGGATTACATGACTGATGCTTATTTATGATGTAATAGAGTAGGGCTGCTGGGGGCTTCCCATGATGTCTCCTTCTCTCACCCTTTTTCACTCACTATTTGTTTGGCACATTGAGGCAACAATGGCTGCCTCAATGTGCCAATGTGTGAATAAATCATTAGAATAAATCAAATTGAATTGTTTATACACCATTCTGCATTTAATCATTAGTCATTATTAATCCTTGGCTCTTTTCCACAGCATGTCTTTAGTCCTGTCTTCCTCCCAGATGGCTGCCTCTCTGAGCCTGGATCTGCCAGAGGCCACTTCCTGTTAAAAGGGAATTTTTCCTTCCCACTGTAGCCCAACTGCTTGCTTATAGCGGACATCTGATTATTTTACAGTTATTTTACAGTTTTACAATACAGTTTCGCTATATAATTGTGGGGTCCATACAATATTAAACACCTTGAGGCAACAGTTGTTGTGATTTGACAATTTATAAATAAAACTGAATTGAATTGACCTGAGGTATAACAGAATAAGCACAGAGATGAGTCATCTCTCATTTGTAACCCTTAAATAATGGTTATTTACTGCTTTCCCAAAGGCTGTAGTACACAGCTCATTATTAGAGAGATCATATTTAAAATTATATCAGAAGTTAACAGATGTAATGTAGGATAAAGTGCATGTAAACTTTTGACCACCGTGTATAACTAACAAAAGACACTGTTTTGTTTACTACGAACACTTTTAAATAGTTCATTTTCTACAGTGATTTAAAGGACAAGATTTTAAACATTATTACACTGGACAATGTTTCTAGTTTAATATACATTTTCTTTAACTGAAGACTGAATTTCTCTCTTTCCTTCTTTCTTTTTTAAGGTTAGTTTTTTGTAGGTTATCAGGAGTCGGCTGTGCTTCCCTGATTTCTACTCTGAAGTCCCGTCCATCACATTTGATGGAGCTGGACCTTAGTTACAATCACAAGCTACAGGATTCAGGAGTGATGGAGCTGTGTGGTTTCCTGGAGAACCCAGACTGTAGGCTGAAGACTCTGAGGTTAATCCAGTATATTATTGAACTAAACGGCTGTGTTTCAACCTGATCAATGCTTCTAGATACAGCACATTCTGTTTACAGTGAATGCTCAAATGAATTTGTATGAAATAATGTGCTTTTGAAAGTATATTTGTGAAGTTTATCTTTAATACCTGAACTTTGTGCACAAAGACCCACATGAGAACTTAAAACTCTTTTATGAAGCAAAAGTCATTCTCCTTTTCAGGCTGAGTTGGTGCAGCATGTCCAAGATCAACTGTGCCTCTTTGGGTTTAGCGCTGAAGTCCAACCCCTCTCATCTAAAGCATCTAGACCTAAGTGGGAACAACCTGCAGGATTCAGGAGTGATGGAGTTTTGTGGTTTCCTGGAGAGCTCACGCTGTAAACTGGAGATTTTGAGGTCAGTCACCATGTTTTAGTTGTGCTTGGTTGAAATTGACATGAATGTTGTCCTGATGCTAATCTGCAGACATAAGGCCGATATTAAAATGAGCCAAAGTGAGGAAATATCTGGTAAATGCAGTTTTCTTCTTCAATGAATTAGTCCATTCATTGAACCAACAGAACAATTTTCACAATTGAAACCTTCTGACTAACTTTAAAATTCTCTAGTAATTTCCTCTTAAATATCTGTAGAAGCAGATGATTGCTATGTTTAGACCATGTTTATCTTTAATCTTTAGCCGTTTGGTGCTTCACTTTTTCTAAAAGTCTACATTCTGAACCTTCTTTATATCTGAACAGATTGTGAAGTGCAGAATGTTTCCAAGTGGCGAGTTTTCATTTGCACATTTTATTTGTTTTTCAGATTGAGGGATTGCAGGTTGTCAGCTGTGAGTTGTGCTTCTCTGGTCTCTGCTTTGAAGTCCAGCCCCTCTCATTTGAGGGTACTGGATCTCTGCGACAACAGCCTGATGGATTCAGGAGTGAAGCAGCTGCGAGAGCTTGTGGACAGCCCAGATTTTAGGCTGGAGACTCTGAGGTCAGTAAGGTTGGAATCGGTCCATTCTGCTTTCAGCAGTACTGTAATAGTCACAGTTAATATGAAAACAAGTCCAAGTGTTATACTTTAAACCACCAAACTAACTACTCAAAACAAATTAAACAATATTGCAGGTCTGATTACCTTAATTCTGTTTCTTGAGTGACACGGTAGAGCAAATAGGGCTGATGCTAACTGTCTAGGAATGTGAAAAATCCAAGCTCAGTGTGTCAAAGCCACCGAGACAGGTTGGACTCAAACACGGGACAGTTTGTCCACTTCAAAACATTCACACTAGAGTGGAAAAGAACAAGAAATAAGAGGAGCAGTGCTACACAGCTGCTTTGCTGTTGCTCTGAATGGGATTGAACTCCCCACTGTTATACTAGATATACTGAATCTGACTGACAACTGATGAGAAAACACAAATTTATCTCCCGTCTGTCTTTTCATCTCTGCAGGTGGAAACTAAGCGATTAAACCGAACAGTCTGTGACTGGGACTTGCTACTGGGAAGTTGAGTGGAGCAGAGAGCTTCAGCCAGCAGTGAAGTGCAGATGACTGTCAGTGCTCCTGATTGAACTGCTCTAATAGCACCACAGTCAGACACAACGGTCATCCTAGATTATCCCTGATGTTTTAATGTCAGTTAACTTTCATTGTTGCACTGCACTCCAGTTTTGACTGCAGCGGCAGGGAATCCAAATCCTTGCAAATAAATAATCTAACATGGCAAAAATTACCATAGGATCTTTTCTTTTGCTCAACCTGCATGACATTCCTATGGAAACAGAGGTTAATTTTTTTTTTAACCCTTAAAGACCTTTTGCACTTATTGATCAAAGTTTGCTTAAGCTCTATGAGTTTCAGCCACAGACAAATGGACAGAGGGAAAGACTGGACCAAGAGCTCGATACTGCTCTCTGCTGTGTCACAACTGTCACATTTAGTGAGGGAATAAATGGTCAAACCTGCATGGACAGTGCCAACAAAAATGCCAGCCATTATTTATTGGTGGAAAAAATGTACCATGTCAACTAATTAAAAAAAAGTATATGGCAACATGTGGGATTTGGTTTGTTAGGAAGAGGGAAAAGTTTTGAGAATGACAGCTGTGAGAGAGTTATAGTGACAGGGAGTTTTGAGATGCGAGAGATTTAGGATGTTTAGCGTGTTTGGACTGTAGATAGTGTTTTCTGTGGTCTTGTGTCATTAGTATGTAGTCATTATTTTGTTTTGAGTGTCAGTGAGGGCAGTAGTGAATGTCACAGCTGCTGCCAAAAGTCCACCAAAGGCCAACTGTAGTGTAAACACTGTGTCCAGGTGGAAAACGGGAGGAGTGATACACCTCATGTTGTCAGGCCTGCTGGGTTTATCCCTGTGGTGTTCTCCTCTGTCTTGTGGCGGACAAACTATTTTCTGCACTGGCACAAACGATTTGTGTGGCATCTTATTGTGACACCTGATTGTTCTCTCATTTTAATTTTTGTATTTTTTAACAAAAATCAAAAAACTCCAGATGCAGTGGCTGCTGTTTTAGGATCACAGTTGTATATAACTTTATTGTTTTATAAAATTTGTGCATAGTTTTTTTAAAATGTACAACTTATATTTGCATTTCACAATATGAAAATCATTCACTAAGCATGTTTGTGGTTTTTACAGTAAAAAAGCTTGTTTTTTTCCAGTCGGTTTTAATGTTTTTATGAGATTTTATGTCAGTTATGTTACTACAAACACTGTTAATTCAGACATGTGAGGTTGAGCAGAAAAGAATGATACCAAACAAGGAAAAAAATGCTAAGGTTTAATACAAAGGTATTTTGGGGTGAAAAATGTGTTCATGACAGTGCAGTTAGACATGTGTTTATATATGAACCACTTCATGTTGTGTAGCTTTCGTAATTTTGTACTTGGGCTACATACGTTTGTTATATAGACTATACAGTACATACAATCAAAATAGACATGTTTATGTAACTGAAATGTTGAATTATGTGGGCTGAAGATAATAAAGTTATGGACTATATTCATATGAAACGTGTATACTTGCTGAATTTGATGTGTTTTAAGCATAAGTTTTGTAATATGCTTTATTTAAAACTTGTGTCAAGAAATGGCTTCCATGCCACTCTAAGAAAATTTGTCTAAATCTGCCGCTCATGACTGATCCACCTCAACACAGAGACAAACTACAGCATTTCATCCATTTACACACAGCTTCATCAACACTAACTCCACACACTCAGCTTACCAGTGACTGTGAGGTTAACCATGTTACTGATGGGACCCTCTCTGGACTCACACCAGTAAACTCCAGTGTCTGATTTGTATGTATTGGTGATGTTACAAGAACAATTGTCTGAACCAACAGCTGTTCCCCACCCATCCTCACACTGAGTCCTCTGTTGTTTGCTTGTGTTTCTCCTCAGAGTCCATCCAGCAGAGCTGTCGTCCTCCTCACAGCTCAGAGACACAAAGTCTCCTTTAAAGAA
>VUQR01031811.1:0-11976 GCA_015108515.1 Hemichromis elongatus | reverse complement strand
GCATTTTGTTAAGTTTTGTCTGTTTTTGTTTTGTACCTTGTCATTTCTTTGTGAAGCACTTTGTGATCTTTTATCTAGAAAGGTGCTATATAAATAAAGTTTTACTTACTTACTTACTTTTGCTTGTCACACTGTTTCTCTTTTGCATTGCCTTCAGCCCCTGGTGCGACCCCAGCTTCATCACCTAAGCCCCCATTTCTTTCTCTTGTCTCTTCTTTCATGTCCTCAGTAAGGTTTTCAGTAAACATCAAGCACTGTCACTTCCACCTCAGCATCCCTATGATTGCGCGACTGAGCTCCTCCCCGGGGCATCACTCTCTAGTGGATTATTAAGTCTATGTGGTCTGGAACATGCAGCCATGGATAAATACATCGAGAATCCTTAGAGGTAAGGATAATAAGGCCATCATCTTCTCCAGTAGTAGCTGGCTTCTTTTTTGTTGAAAAAAAAGATAAATCCCTAAATCGTGCATTGACTACAGGGGCTTCTGCAAATCTACTCTGCTTTTGAGCCTCTTCACAGTGCCACCATCTTCACTAGATTAGATAAACATACAAGGTCTTAAATAATCAGGCCCCATCTTATCTTAATGACCTTGTAGTACCATATCACCCTATTAGAGCACTTGGCTCTCGCACTGCAGGCTTACTTGTTGTTCCTAGAGTATTTAAAAGTAGAATGGGAGGCAGAGCCTTCAGTTTTCAGGCCCCTCTTCTATGGAACCAGCTTCAGTTTGGATTCAGGAGACAGACACTATCTCTACTTTTAAGATTAGGCTTCAAACTTTCCTGGACCAGGTGACCCTGAATCCTCCCTTAGTTATGCTGCAATAGAGGTAGGATGCTGGGGGATTCCCATGATGCTTTGAGTTTTTCCTTTCCAGTCACATTTCTCACTCACTATGTGTTAACTATCACAGTCTGTGTGACAGAGGGGAAGGAGGACCCAAACGCTGGACTCTGTGCAGTGAACAGTGTGTTTATTTACAGTGAAGTATGATAACACAATAAATCCCCGTGCGTTCTCTTGACTCCCGTGCCATGTCTTCTCCCAAAAGTCCATGTCCTGTACACTCCGCTCCCGTGTCTCCACACTCCCCGTGCTTGCCGCTCTCTGCATTTCCGTGCTTCTCCTGGGGGAAACATGACAGAGGCAGCCGTAAGGACACACACTCTAGCAGGCATACACTTACTAGAAGACTGATGTGAAGTTTCATGCAATAATCCCACGTGGAGGAGCCCTCAGCTACACTGCTTTGTAGCTCCCCTGACAATACAGATTAGTTGCAGGTGTGTGATCCTCTCCTTCAGGTGTGGCCAGCGTCCAGCCGGAACACACCCACGAGCCCTGATGATGCCTGTCAACCGGTGCTCTGCGGGAGGTTTCTTCCTGTTTCCTTCCCACTGTCGCCAAAGTGCTTGCTTTTCTCTGTATGTATTATTGAAGGGGCTACCGTACAATATAAAGGGCCTTAAGGTGACTGTTGTTCTGATTTGGCGCTGGATAAATAAAATTGAATTGAATTGAATTTGAATCTGAAAAATGCCTGTCATCTAGTGAAAATAAGTCAAGACAATGAGCGGAAGGCCATGTTCAACACTCCCGTAGGTCACTATGTGTACCTGTTCATGCCCCTTGGCTAACAAATCCACCAGCTATTTTCCAGGCACTTGTTAATGATGCTTTAAGAGACTATTTGAATCTGTTTGTTTTAGTCTATTTAGATGATATTCTAATTTTCTCGAAGACCCCACTTAACATACTAATAATGTGCACCTGGTGCCCTAGCGTCTCCTAGAAAACAAACTGTTTGTGAAAGCAGAGAAGTGTAAGTTTCACACCACTTCAGTGACATTTCTGCATTATGCAATTGAAAGTGGGTTGGTGTAGACAGAGTGGCCTACTCCCTCCAAACAGTTACAGAGATTTCTAGGTTTTGCTAACTTCTATTGCCATTTCATCAAAGGCTACAGTCTCAATGCTGCACCTCTAACTAAACTCACCCCACCTTCCAGGGAGTTTTTGTGGTCCATGGAAGAAGTTCAAACATTTAGGTGCAGTTTTGCAGTTGTCCTGGTCCACCCTGACGACTCAAAACAATTCGTTGTGTGGTGGATGCTCTGGATTCGGGTTTCGGGACTGGATATTTCCAACACTCAGACAGTAAACTGCATCACTGAGCTTATTTTTCACGACCTCTGGCTTTGCATGGCTTTGATATTGTTTCATATTGTGCCCCGCATTTCATGGCCTGCAGTACACTGTTAGCCTGCCATCTGGTTATCATACTCCATCTAATGGTCCAGCTGAACCGACAAACATAAGAGGTGAAACAACACCTGCTGAAGAATCTGGAGACAAAGGCTGCCCTCCTACATACAGTGGAATAAACCACTGGGTCGCTGACCAGAGGAGGTCCCCAGCCCCACAGAATGTGGTTTCCTCTGTGAGCATGCGTGGAGCTGAGGCCCTCTCCCAGGATGGCCTTCATCAGGTTGGTTTTTCTTCAAAGCGGTTGTTGGTGTGGCAGTTCTTCGCCAGATTTTACTACTAACTCTGTGCTAACAATTCCTTAATTAGTTACTTACTGTCTTTATTGGAAGCCTCCGTCTAACCTGTCTGTGTGTGATCTCCAGTGCCCGTTCTCCGCCACTCACCATCTCAGCTGTTTGGGTGATGTGCTTCACCCACGCTCTGCAGCCCCTCGGATCAACCTGTTTCCTCTGCTGCCAGCCCGTTCTCCTCTGTGAGCCTGCTCAGACAGTCTGTCTCCTGCAGTTGGCAGCCCCACCCCCCCTCTCCGATCTGAACGTAATAGTGTGACAGGTAAGTGCTACAATTCCTTTGTGTGTCTCATTCATTGCCGCAGTCACTCTAAAATGCTAAAAAGAAAAAAAAAATTATTATTAGTTTAGGACAGAAATCACTGCAGTTCTACTTTGTTGTTCAGAAACTTGGCATAGGCGGAATTACCGTTGTGTTTTTAGCTGCCCTCTCCAATGCACCATTCGTCCTGCCTAACGCTAAAGGTAACTGTTAAATGAATAATTATAAAACAGGTTCAGTTCTACAGAAAACTGGACACTGTTCTTCAAGAATCTTCCACATTGCATGCTTTTTCTCATCTCTCTTCTCTCTCCTTTCCTTTCCTCATTTCCCTTCATCTCCTTCTTGCCTTCTGTTCTTTCACCTACCGCAAAGGTCAGTTTGTATATGACGGGACTGTTTTTTTTGATCCCATTGTTCCAAGTAGCTCACTAAACTGAATTTTATTTATATAGCACCAAATCACAACAAAGGTTCCCTCAAGGTAGTTAATATTGTAAGGCAAAGACCCTACAATAATAAAAGGAAACAGAGAAAACCTCAACAATCATATAAGAGCACTTTGGTAACAGTTAGAAAAAACCTCTCGTTTAATGGGAAAAAATCTCCAAGAGAACTAGGCGGCTGGAGGGGGGGCGTGGCCATCTGCTGTGACAGGTTGGGAGGAAGTCATTAATGGTATTAGGACTGTTGAGGGTTTGAGGTGGGAAAAAAGTCTTCAAATCCACCTTGGAAGTGTTCCATAAACCTTTACCTTTTACAGAGGAAACACAATCATACTATAACACTTTTTGGTAATTTCACTGATTAAAATGTTGACATCGTCATCGTTTGCTGTGTCTGAACATCATTTTTGGGATAAAGCTAAATTTTGTTGAATAAGTAAGGGTTAATTAGTTAAACAAATCAGTTATATATAAATATTAACTATTGGCTACTTTCAAACAAGAGTGATAATTACTCCATTTCAATGAATAATTAGTTATATAATGTATTGAGAAGTTTTTTTTAGTATTTCAAACCCTAAATTTCCTATTAATATTTACTAAAATTATGTAGTAAAATGTATGCAAATACATGAGGGCAATTTTTCACTCATTTAAAATTAATGCAAACTGTTACCTCACAATTATTAGGTAGATTTTATAGTGTTTTTTATGGTGTAGCAGGTATAATTTTGTCATGTAAGGAGTAGGTAATGTGCAATTAATGGGAAACAACGTTAAAGATACATTTGGTCTTATAGTACTTTTAAGTAAGTAAATGTTAAAAAGGGATTAAGAAAAGCTACAAAAAAAAGATTATCTTTACAATATCTAAGAAAAAGAAATCCACTGTATTATAGGTGAAATATAGATAGGCAGAGCTCTGCTCAGATTGAAGCCTGGACAGAGGCTGATTTTTGGATGTGAACTGAAAATAAAAGTAAAAGACAATCATTCAATGTAGTGATTTAATATTAAGAAAAAGAATCTTAAACTTCATTTTAAAACAAGTAAGTGTGAAAAATTAATTAAGTGTTTATTTGTTATTCTGTGCTGTATATATAGATATGTATAATATCTACATATGTATATGTAGATATTATAGAAACTCCAGACTGTGTCCATGTTGAAGGCTAAACTGTGGCCCAATGTAATACTCACGTACTGCGGTTGCTTTAGCTTTAAACATGACACGATATGCAATGTAAACTTGTGCATTCATTATAACAGTTATATTTCTTGTGGGAGGATTTGGAGAAGTTAACATTAAAAGCAAGTACAAATTCTGATTACAGCATGCACAGTGAACCTGTGACTGAAGGACAGTCTTAGAAGTATGTAAGCCCCTTTCACACTTAACAAAAATCCAAATAACATCCACTAACTTCTTGCACCCCCCACCCCATTCATTAGGAAAAATTACACATTAACAGGTGCATTTATTTTTGCTCACTGGTCTTTTTTAGCACAGTGCTATGATGCGTATCAAAACTGTTGTCTCCAACAGTGCATTATAAAACTCTCTGTCATTTCTGTCTGCCAGCCATAGACTGTTGTTCAGTAAACGCTGGGTTTGAAGACACTGAAATATCATTTTTTTTCTTAAAGAAATGGGATAACAATGTTATGCCACGTTTGTCATGTCAGAGTTGAATCACCTTGAAAAAGAAAGAAAAAATGGAAACAGGAACATAAACTTGACTGGACATTTGAACAAGAGTCAGTCACATTTTTAGCCAAGTTTAAATAAAATGTATTTATCTGTTTGGTGGTTTAAAATTTATGAATTAAAATCTTCAAAGATCAGCAAAGCTTGAGTCAAAAGAAGTTTGAAGAATAGTAGTTGCTCTACGTGTTTTGCTGTAATACTAACTGCAGAGCTGGAAACAGATACTATTCCTGGATGTTACGCGGCAGCGTGGAGCTTCTCTGTCGTTTAGGCTCTGCTCCTTATATGTGATGAAATTTGCCTGCAGTCATGGCCCGCGGCTATGGCTGCCCTAGAGACAAAAGAAGAAGGGCTGCCACCATCATGTTTAACCACCCCTGACACATCATCACCCTTATTGTGCCTCTCAATCTGAACACACACACAGTAGCAGCAGCAGTAGTCCAGGGCAGCAGTGCTGGAGCACCATCTGTCAGCCTGGTGTCAAGTGGCCCTTGTCTCCAGTGATTATAAGAGCTCCTGCTTGCCTCAGGTGGTCCATGGACCAGCACACCCATCTAGAGGGCCAGGCCAAGCCATATGGTCTGTGGGGCACAAGGGGGCACCCAGGGGAGGTAGATCTCCTCCTCTTGCCACTGGACAGTACAGACAGCATCCACGGCCCACACTCATGACTGTCTGCTGAAATGTTCTAGTCAGGGTTGAGATGAGGGTGAAGGACTTGACAGATATTATTCAGAGTTTCTGAAAGAAGCTGAAGAAACCTGGCAGATAGGAGGACAAATGATTCAGGTCAAGGCCAGCCTCTTATTGCCTTAATATTATAAACATAAGACAAACTTGTGGATGTTTCATATTAAAGGTAATGCAGAAAAAGGGACTAAAGCTGAGTCTGTATTTAGAAAGTTTGGAAAGGCTGCATTTTCACACCTGGCTTTCAATTTAATTCAATTTTATTTGTATAGCACCAAATCATAACAAGCGTCATCTCAAAGTGCTTTATAATGCAAAGTGTAATACAGAGAAAACCCTAACACTCAAACATCCCCCTATGAGCAAGCACTTTGGCGACAGTGGGAAAGAAAAACTCCCTTTTAACAGAAAGCAACTTCCAGCTGAATTAGGCTCAGAGAGAGGCGCCATCTGTCCCGATCAGCTGGCTGAGGAGGGACGACAGGACCAAAGACATGCTGTGGAAGAGAGGGACAGACCTCATTCTTTTTTTATTCACACAAGAAAAACACAATTTTACTCTGCTTTTCCTTATATTAATATATCATGTGCATATTTTCACATGTAAAATTATATTTAAAGATTAATATTACAGTTTTATTACACAGTCTAGTTTATAGTCACTCAGAGCTCTTAATGCAGATTTTTTGCAAGGGTAATGGGGCTAAAATCAACAACTATTCTTTGCATACGTGCACACAAGGCTTCCATAGATACACATTAAAGCCTAAATAATATCCTTACAGTCCAAAGGTGAAGTGAAATTTAAAAAGAGACTCCTTTTTTCCTGTTTGAAGATAAACACCAGGACTATTCATATGTCCAAAGTTTTATTCATATCATTAAGCATCAATAGATTTATATAATCTAGTTTTGGTAAGTTTCACATATACATGAATCACAAATCACTCCCAATATAATCGTCTTAGCAAATCCAGTTGAACACATAAATGTTTTGTAACAATGCTTTTTGTTTTTAGTGGACGATGAAAAGACGATGATCACATTTATATTAAGAATAACACAAACGAGCATTGCAACAGGAAACCATATAATCTCAGCTACCTCCTGTACTTACACTAAAAGGTTGCAAATAAGGATCATCCTGTACACAGATAGCAAATAAATAGAAAAACAACAGTGTCTCAGTGAGGTGTGCTGGGCTTTAAAATGCCACCACAACATATAAACATAGGTTTTTAAAACTCTACTTTTAGATGGAATAACATTCTTCTGAAACAAACCCCTCATTCTGGGCTTTAATGATGGGGGCAGAGAACAATAAAGAATTAGGGAAATCTGAAAATTTCATTTAATAAAACCAGTCTTTTGTGTTAATAATTAGTTCTTTACTTTACATTTGGACATTTTCCTTAGATGTAGTTTGTTTTAATCGTCTTCTGATGCCTCCACAGAGCAAAGAGAAGAATTAATTGAAGTCATTTAACATTGAGAATTTTGGGAATTTTGAAAATTAGTGCAAGTTGGAGCAGAAACTCTTCTTTTATTGTTTTCTTTTTGCCCAGCATTGTATGGAAGTTATTATTATTATTATTAATAATAATAATAACAATCAAATGGCCCTGCACTGTTTTAAAGAGTATATTAGTCCAGCGGTAACATGACACAGCTGCAGTGGACCTTTTTTTCCCCCGACTGCTCAAAACACAATTTTAACTCTTTCCAATGAACGATTCTAATGTATTTGTGGAGACAGCTGCAGGCGTGATCTGTCCACTCCTGGTGTGTGTTTACGGTGTTAGTAGTTACTTACTAACACAAGAGGGCGTGTTGGCGTGTGTCTGGGGCTGCGAGAGCCCCGGCCTGTCCAAGCTCAGATTTCAGGATTTCTGCTGAAAACCGGAGATGGACTCGTCTGGTCATGTTTTTCGTTAGGTTTCGTTACGTTACTTTTGTCTGCCGAAAGAACTCTGACGTGCGAGTTAGAGCAGTTTTTTGTGTTAGAAAAAGCTGCTCGCAAAGCTGTTTTCTGAATTTCCCATTTCGAGGATTTTGAAAGAAAAGAAAGTTTACGCCTACGAGCAGATGTGTTAACAGCACAGACGGCCCGCGGACGGACTGACAGACATATTGTAACTACATATATCACACGAGGTGCATTAAAATTGTGTATATAAATGCACACTGATAATCGCTTTAAATTTATCGTGTGTGTGAGCGTATTCAACAGTGTTTTTCGCTGTGGCCTGGTGTTCCATCACAGAGAAGGTAACGCTGATGTGAGGCTTTCCTTTACTGAAATAATATACGGTAACGATTAGCTATATGAACAATAAGCAGCTTTGCTGCAAACTAGAATAAAATGAGAGAAAATGAACAGATCAGAAAAGGGCAAAGCAAAGCTGAAAAACAATTGATATGCAGCAATAAGTGTGTGTGTGTGCGTGTGTGTGTGTGTGCTGGTCAGGGTTTGCAGAGCCAATCAGCTGCTCATGCAGATGACGTGCTGATGTCCTACGTCAGCCCCGTCGCTTGTCAGAGTTCCACACACACTGGAAACACACACGTACACACACTCCCTATCCGAGCCGGACAGTGCAGCTCCTGGTCCGGCAGCCCGGCAGCGGAGGACTTACCCAGGCTTCCAGGCTCCGCAGCCCGCTGTGACAGTGGACCTAACATCGCCTTACTTTGTGGACATGGGAGACATGGGGGACCCGCCGAAAAGTAAGACATGTGTTCGATGTTGGATGCCATGCTGGAACTTAATTCTTCAGAACTAAGAGTTAACTTAGTTACGTGGTGATCTCCGCAAACACTATATATGACTTTCCCCTATTAAACTCAGCACACACACACGCACACACACACACACACACACATACATATATAATATGTAAAAGTTGTGTTACCTGTAGTAGTAGTATAGTAGTCTTGGTAATAATAATAATACTAATAATAATAATAATAATAATAATAATAATAATAATAATAATAATAATTGGTGTGCTGAAGAGTGTTTCATGTGTTCTTATGTTGCTGCCGTTCCAGAGAAGCGGTTGGTGTCTCTGTGCGTGGGCTGCGGAAACCAGATCCACGACCAGTATATCTTACGGGTCTCTCCGGACCTTGAATGGCACGCCGCCTGTCTCAAGTGTGCCGAGTGCAGCCAGTACCTGGACGAGTCCTGCACGTGCTTCGTCAGGGATGGAAAGACTTACTGTAAACGGGACTACATCAGGTAGGACGGCTGGGACGGGACGAAGAACTGGAGCAGCTCGAAAATTGGAATTATATTGTTTTATATTTACAAGATCAAGTTGAGATGACTCGAGCGGACTCGTTTACTCTCCCTGGAGTCCCTTTGTCACTGGGCTCATTTCATTTGACGTGTCAGAATCACAGTTACATGATACAGCAGCTTATGTAGAAAGTAGCGCCAGCATTTCGTAATGCGGCGATAAGACGTGGTTTAACATTCTGGAACAATATAATTCATCCAGACCACAACTCCAGGTCGCAAGATACTCCGGAACAAAGTGTGAAAAATCCTGTCCAGAAATGTCACAGAGCGACAACCCTAACCCTCGGGATGTCTCTGTGCAGAGCAGACAGCTCACTCTGTCTCAGTTCCTGTTAAACTTTACCAAGCTTATTTACAAGTTGATCATTTTTTATTATATTTGTAATAATAATAATAATAATAATAATAATAATAATAATAATAATGATAATAATAATCACAACAGGAGCGGCAGCAGCAGCAAAAACAATAATAATAATAATAATAATAATAATAATAATAATAATAATAATAATAATACAAAGGAAAATGTTGACATGTCGGGCTTTTTGTAATTATTACAAATAAGCAGATATCCAAGAATTATTATTATTATTATTATTATTATTATTATTATTATTATTATTATTAGTGTGTAGTGGCCGAGCTGTGTGCAGTGTGACTGACCCAGCATGTGTGTGCCTCGCAGGTTATACGGGATTAAATGCGCTAAATGCAACATCGGCTTCAGCAAGAACGACTTCGTTATGAGGGCCCGTTCCAAGGTCTACCACATTGAGTGTTTCCGCTGCGTGGCCTGCAGTCGGCAGCTCATCCCGGGGGACGAATTTGCTTTGCGGGAAGACGGGCTCTTCTGTCGAGCAGACCACGATGTGGTGGAACGGGCCAGCCTGGGCCCCGGGGACCCGCTGAGCCCCCTGCACCCCGCCAGACCGCTTCAGATGGCAGGTAGGACCGCTGCTCCTGCAGACTTCAGTTCAAACGGTGTGTTCAACACTGACTCTGGTGTTTCCTGCATTTTTTTTTTTTTTTTGGCAGTCCTTAAAAATGAACGACATTTCGTTTCTTGTGCTTCAAATTTGTCAAACGCAGGCTGTGATGTCAGAGGGATTTATTGCCCATGTTTGATCTCTGTTTAATGCGTTTCCACCGAGAGGAATGTGTTCGTGCTGCCACAAAGAGTGGAACTATCCTGCTGTCATATTTAGTTTGTTGGTCTTATTTTAGTGGACGTGCTGTCTGCTCTTGCTTTTGCCTCGTGTAACTTGTTCTTTGCAGACCACTGGAGAATTAGAGAAAGTCCTGAAGTCCACCTCTGTCCGAAAAAGTCAAATCCTCCCTGTTGGAGGGGATGAGTAAACACGGCTGCTGGTTCTTCTCATAGTTTTGGTCAAATGATGCTCGTCCCTGTCCATGTTTGAATGCTTTGGGCAGCCTGCTCCCCTCCTGCTGTTAAAATAATGGCTTTGGTTCCGATATGTCAGAGTGTTTTTTCACATATTAATCGAACATTCAATGGGAGCGGAAGCTAATTAAATTACATTTAAAAATAAAAACCGTCTTTGCCCAAACGCCTTTCTCTGGGTGTGTGAGCGCGGTTCTGCTGTTCTCTGATTTTCAGGACCCGACGTTTTGTGTTTTTCTTTTATCTTACCAAGTCCAAAACATTTCTACACGATGCTGAAAAAGTTTCAGAATTCACAAAATCGTGGAACAAGCATATATGTCTAGAGAGAAATTAAAGGCCGTGCTGTCCGCACGTTCGCGTTTCTGTGTTGTGGGACTGCGTTTCCCGTGATCGCATGTTTTTCACTCTTTTTTCACAGCAGAACCAATCTCTGCCCGCCAGCCGGCTCTGCGGCCTCACGTACACAAACAGCCCGAGAAGACCACCCGGGTCCGGACGGTGCTGAACGAGAAGCAGCTGCACACGCTGCGGACCTGCTACAACGCCAACCCAAGGCCCGACGCCCTAATGAAGGAGCAGCTGGTGGAGATGACCGGCCTTAGCCCGCGGGTGATCCGGGTCTGGTTCCAGAATAAGCGGTGCAAAGACAAGAAGAGAAGCCAGCTCATGAAGCAGTTACAACAGCAGCAGTCCAGCGACAAGACGGTAGGTGCTCAACGCGATCACAAGCCCACACACGATCCACCGACAGTCTGCTTATCAAAGAGGACCGTGATGTGGCGGCAGCTTGCCTCCGTCTTTAATCAAGGTGTCAATCCCCAAAAGGCCTCCGGCCCGTTTGACTCATAACATTCAAACCAGAAGTTCCATAACAGGCAAGAAGGACTGTGCACGAGCTCACGTGGGCTCTGAGGTCAAGCATGCACAAAGTTTTCACACACACACACACACACACACACACACACACACACACCAGCGTCTGCACTGATGTCTGTATTTCTGTGAAATACAGACATCACCTCTGTGATTGATTGTTCTGCTGATTGAGCGATCGCGTGCGTACACCTGAGTTCCCGCGCGTACACGGCAGCAACTCGCACGTGTAATTCTCACAGTGAGTGTGCGTGGTGCTCAGTAGGATGATTCCGTTTGTTGCAGAACATCCAGGGAATGACGGGAACCCCGATGGTGGCAGCCAGCCCGGAGCGGCACGATGGGGGCATTCAGGCCAACCCGGTGGAGGTGCAGAGCTACCAGCCGCCCTGGAAGGTGCTCAGCGACTTCGCGCTGCAGAGCGACATCGACCAGCCGGCTTTCCAACAACTGGTTCGTAATTTCCTGGTTCGCGTTCTGACATTAACACACACACGACTGATTATCAAAAATGCAGTGATTTCACTATTTGGGGACATCCAGCAGCTGCTCTGAACACACACTGCGCATCTGATAAAAAGGGTTTTTTAAATAACTGCTATTTACACACTATATATATATATATATATATATATAGAGAGAGAGAGAGAGATAGATAGATAGATAGATAGATAGATAGATAGATAGATAGATAGATAGATAGATAGATAGAGAGAT
>VUQR01031810.1:0-23993 GCA_015108515.1 Hemichromis elongatus | reverse complement strand
ATAGTATCAACCGATAGTGCAAGTTACAGCGCTGATGTAAACATCTATGATTGTTGGGAGCAGTTCTGATTGTACAGTCTGACAGCTGCAGGGAGGAAGGACCTGCGGAAACGCTCCTTCGTGCATCGAGGATGCAGCAGTCTGTCACTGAAGGAGCTCTGCAGTTCAGCAACATTCGCGTGCATGGGGTGGGAGACTCTGTCCATCAGAGATGTTATTTTGGCCAGAGTCCTTCTGTCTCCCACCACCTGCACTGGGTCCAGGGTGCATCCCAGGACAGAGCTGGCCTTCCTGATCAGTTTATCCATCCTCTTCCTCTCGGCTGCCAATAAACTGCTGCTCCAACATACCACACTGTAGAAAATGACCGATGCCACTACTGTGTCATAGAAGGTCTTCAAAAGCGCTCCCTGAACTCCAAAAGACCTCAGTCGCCTCAGCAGGTAGAGTCTGCTCTGACCCTTCCTGTAAAGAGCATCAGTGTTGTGGCTCCAGTCCAGTTTATTATTTAGGTGAACACCCAGGTACTTATAAGAGTCCACTATCTCAATGTCCACTCCCTGGATGTTTACCGGTGTCAGTGTGGTGGGTCTGCGTCTCCGGAAATCCACCACCAACTCCTTAGAACTTCTTAGATTAGACATGTGAAATCTGTTTGTCCTGCAGTAGTCTTGGCTAGAAATGTGTTTATTGGTGATATGTTGCTGCTCTGTACTTTTTATAGTTTTGGTTTCAGTATCAGGCCAGTTTTCCTCCTTTGTCCCTGGGGAAAAGGAGACAGGACTGTGGAGGTCATATGAAAATTTATATCTACAGGAACTGGTTAGATCATTTGACAAGTTGTTTTCATACTTGATCCTCCCCAATATACCTCACTAGTACTGACATCAAAGGAAACTGGATGATGATATTTAGGTGCAGATAAGTGTTTGGATGAGCTTTTCTTGGTTTCTTTGTTTTTTATATCAGTTATCAAACTCTCAGCTCTGCAACCTTCTACTTATTTGTAAATGTGTGATTTGTCCACTGCATCAATCAAAAAATATGCCAGGTTTTTAGCTAATAGCTCATTGGGAAATACCTTGTTGGTGCAAATTATGCTATCAGATTGCGTTATCTCTAGCACACAACCTTAAACCAGTTTAGGAAAATAATCATTCTTACCCATAACTCTTTCCTGGCTTGTAATTTGATAGTTCCAGTCACAGAAAAGGTAAGTAGCATCTAAAACACATGAAGCTCAGGCTGTAGTAAAGCTCTGAACACACCCTCGGAAATCTTGCATTGCTCACACAAATATCACCATAGAGATCTTAACACAAGCTGCAGTGACTCCTTTTTACCACAGGAGGGAAGCAAATCTCTGACAAAATGTGAACATGAAATATTTTGGATAAAAGCAGGAATAACTTACACAGTAATAACAACAATTTAACGTATATTCACCAGGGAGCTTTATTGTGGCAGTATTAACATATAAAACAAACCATGTTTTCTGTTATAACATACAAACATTCAAAATGTTCACTTCACAAAGTTCATAAGGCTTGGTTGTCCCAGTAGAGAGGGGGGTCTTTACTCGAGGGATGGTTCCCCCCTTTTTTTTCTGACTCTTCTTAAATCAAATCTCCCAGAGTTTATTATTAAAAGTGACAAACTGACAAAAAATAAAAAAAAAAAGTGATTTGACTAACTGATAAAACAACAAAACAATCAGTTTTAACAATAACAATCAAAACAATACAGGGACCGTGCAAGAGATTCTGCTACTACTGTACATGCCCACACAACACTGAAATAATATACAGATTATTTTGCTCTACCATGTGATGTCCAGTAGTTTTGCATATAGTACACCTGAGTTCAAATATTTAAAATCTTAAATGAATTAAAACATGTATTAGTGTATTAGGTTGTGTATAATCATTTGAAACTATTTGATTTCCAAGTGTTAATTAAGCATTTTCGCTGTTAATTTTCCAGATACCTAGACAGGCAGTTAAATTTAAGGTTTGTAAATACTTGACTCATGCCGGTATTTTCTGAATTTGCACTCAGACGTGACATCAAATAGTGTGTGATTTTTTTATTTTTTTTTTACTTTACTATCTTTTTTAAATCACAGTTTTCTTTACGTTTAGGCAACAAAAGTTGTTCTCTCGGTCCATCCTGTATGATGTTTGTCAATAGCAGAAACCCAAGTTCTGTAGCTCAAAAAAAGAGCTGAATCTCAAAGTGGTTCAATCCCCCCTTTTCTTAAAGGTGGTTAATGAATAAATGAGCTACAGACTAACATAATGCTACAGTATCAAATAGACCCCAAAGGCCTTTGTGTTGTTTGCAATGAGTCGAGTTTTGATTCTAAACTTCTAATTACAAACTAAAGATCTGAGCAAGTCAGAATTAATACTTTGATAAGTGAGATTAATATCATTTCTGTGAAGTGAAAGTGAATAAAATCTAGCCTTGCTAATGGCATCAGTGGCTAATATGCTAGCATGCTCTGTTAGCAATGAGGTCTGGCTTTAATGATGTACAAGCACACAGCAAAAGCAAAATGTAGCTCATGGTATGAGAATATTACTTCTTCCACGAAGCCAACTTCTTATCCTCAGAAGAAGTTAACAAGATTAGCAACCACCTGTAGCCTATGTTGAGTGGTGAGTGACTAAAATTAAGTCCAAAGGTCACTGCAAAGTGGTTTTTGGTTTCAAAAAGATCATCAGTTTCTCCTCTTGGTAAAAACACAGAGAACATGCATTTATTTAAGATGATTGAGACAGCCAAGCCCGTAATCTATAGTGGATTGCTTTATACAGACAAGACACACAGAGGAAAGAAAGAGAGGAAATCTTTAACCAGTCAGTTTTTTTTTTCTTCCGCCACAGCTATAAACACAGTATTTACAGATGAAGGGCATGCAACTTGCACTGAGAGGTCAGCAAAAGGAACCAAGAGAGAGATTCCCTGGTTTGACTGCAGAAAGATGGAACACAGAAATAAAGAACCAAAGTCTGCATCTTTCCAGCCATGAAGAGTCTTTTAATCTGTGGTGAATCTCTTGAGCACTTTGATGCCTGTGCATACACGCTATGAAGACAGAGATGATGGTGATCATTTAGCAGTGCATACGGATCAACTTTGTTCACTCGAGTAAACTGTTTTTTAAAAAAAAAATCTCAGAATCTGCAGCATTAGATGCAAATATCGTCATCAGAGTCATTTGGCCCTTTGCTCGGTTTCACCTTAGAAACTCAGTGCATGTGCTGTAGTAGGAAAATAAATGCTTTGTCCTCAAATAAACTTGTTCCTGTTGTTACTGCATATCTGCTATATATGCATAAAGCTTGTTAATGCATAAAGTCCACAGTTACACGACAACTCAGCTGATAACATGAGGCAGAATAGATAGAAGAGAACGTGAGGGCTGTGCACTGTAGCAGCTGACTTACAAAGAGTACGATGAGTGGAAAAATCAACTTTGAATGATGATTTTATAATAGACCCTAGAGACTGGCTCGAAATTATACTGTGTTGCCATTCCTAGTTGCGATAGTAGTGCAAAGAGGATTGAAGTTTATCTATGAAGGCCAAACTGCACGTACAGGCTCTCACAGAAGGAGTTTTGTTTAGTATTTTAATGAAACTGACATGGATGCATACATTAGTTGTGTGAAATTATGCTACAACAACACAGACAGTCAGCCAACATAGTAATGTCTAACTTCACCTACAGTGCTTGGTTATTCTAAATAGCAAGACATATATGATAAAGGTTATGGATAAATTACATGGAGTGTATATGCATTTTTTTTATTAGTGACTTTTTAAATGTGTTAACATAAACTGCATAAATGCCCTTTCCTGAGAAGTTGATCCAAATCAAACTACATTTCAGACACAACTACATCTGTTTTCATTTGATCTGAAGCCATTTAGCATCACTTTCATTCAGAATCACTATACGGTAACAGACAGCCATCGTCACAGGTTCAGCCAACAAGTTAATGGCTGTAAGGTCCAACAATTCAACTATATTTAATAACTACTATATTTGACCTCATAGACAAATGGTGAATAATTTTCCAAATCCTACACTCTCTGGTCCAAATCAGTTTCCCTGTATACTTATATATATATAGCAGGATGCCAATCACTTCCACTGAGTTTACCCTAATTTTACACACCAGTCAACCACAAGTTGCAGTTTCGGTCAGACGATTGTATGCACTCGTCATAGGCGTGAAAGTCAGGGCAACGTTGGGCTCTTAATGATTTCCTTGAACTCTTCTTTTCCCAGCATGGAATCGATGTCCAGCATGCATCTTTCAAGACTGACTGTCCTATTTTGAATGTATATTGGTTTTTGCCTAATGCAGCTGTCCACATGGACAAATTCCATCTGGAGAAGAGGTGTACAGTGAAATAAGACAAATAATGAGGTGTTTGGCCACAATGACAGGAGGTACTTTTGGAGATCAGGCTTTCAAACGTACTCTGCACTAACTGTTAAGCTTGGTGGTGGTAGCATCATGCTCTGGGTCTGTTTTGCTGCCGGTGATACTGTTATACAGCACAAAGTAGATGGAATAATGAAGAAAGATTCTTTGCAAATTCTTCAACATCATTTGCACACAATAAGGTGTTCCAACGGGACAACAATCCCTTATACTTTAACTATGCTTTTTTTTTAATTAGAGAAAATCCTAAATTAATTGAAACTTATGCACAAAGTTTGCGTTTTTCTAGTCATTAGACATGCATGTTGTACAATCATTCCACTCGGAAAAAACTGTTCAAAGAAATCATTAAAATCCACCGATTATGATGACATTCATGCCTGTGATGAGTATGCAAACTTCTGACCAAAAATGTATATTGAAACCACTCACACCTGTAAGCCTTCGTGTTAATATTACTTTGATATCCATCAATGAAAGCAAATTAAAGTATATGTCCATGAACAGAACCTTAAATCTCCTCAAACCAGAATCCCATGATTCACTGTGTCTACACTGCAACATGATACCTCTGTCTCTGGTCACATCCAAAGACAAATACTCAACATGATGCAATTACAGAACCTTTTAGAAATGTACTCCAATGGCTGTGCCTGTGACCAAAGTGCTGATCTTATTCTGCAAGATCAATAACTGCAACTGTGCGTTTTGAGCCTGACTAACTTCCACGCCAATATAAGTGGTTTTAGGCCATTAAACGCATCACTTGTCCCCCCGTGTATCATCTAGTCACAGTGTAGTTGGAGCACATGCTTTTGAGACAGCCACACCAACCCATCTTTTGTTTCTTCTGAAACTTGTGCACAGCTCCCTGTGAAGTAGCACATTACTAACTAATCAATAATAAACCTCAATTCCACGATCATTTTCTCTCATAAGCTTCCATGTAACCTTTTCTTCCTTTTTTCATACAGTTACTGCAGACTGTGTCCACAGTGTTTAAAGACGCATGAACGACCGTAACTAATGAGATAACATTTAGTTTAGATGACATTTACACGTTCACTGAAACACATTTTATCATGAAAAACAAGCTGAAGTTTCTCCCCGGCCTTCCTCATCATTCCAAAATGACATCACGTAATCTGAAACAGTTGTAATCAGTGATCTGCGTAAAAGATTTGTGCTATAGCCTCTGTAGGAAAAAGCCAGGGTGCTACCGATCCAACAAATCTTGGTGGTAGTCCTAAAAAATAGTTTAAATTTCTCAACATTCACAACCTGATAAATCTCAGTAAATTTGCCTTTTTTTGTAATCTTTTGTAAACTATTAATTTGAAAATAAGCTCAAAGTAGATCCTCTGACTGAAAAATTCCTGAAAGATCTGGATCACATAAAAATGTACAAAATGTTAAAAACAAGTTTTTTTTAATTGGCATTAATTATCAATATCTCGTTTTTTATTTTTAAATATATATGTATATATATATATATATATATAATGTACCTCTGACTGCAGATGTTGTTGATCAGTGACTAATTAATCATAGCTTTCTGCATCCACCCACTCCGTCATGACTGACAGGCTCTGTGACCAATCGGGTGCACTGCTTTGAGGACAGGAACCAATCAAAAAGGTTTGTGGAGATCGTCCACATTAACTTATCAGCATCAGGAGTCAACAGCCATTCAATTTTCTTCTTTTTGTGACTTTTTCTTTTTTCTTTCTTTTTAATCTTTCATGAATTGAGCATCTACTGTCGTCTATCTTTTTACTTCATCACTATCTAAAGTGTTTATCTTAACAAGTAAGTAAATAAATGCTGATTCTTTCTTCCACGCAGCAAATTACGCAGCCAAAGAGGTGAAACAAACGCTCTTGTTCCGGTGTTTTTGCCTCATTTTAGGAATCCTGACAGAAATGTAATTGGCTTCTCCTTTTAATTAAACATCCAACAAGAATTTTGTGAGCGACTGTAGTGTCGCATAAAATAGAAAGTCTCATTTCATCTCTTTGGCAGACTGGTGTTTTGACTGAATACTAGGTTAAATATTGGATTTAATCACATGTTAAGACATACACTTGGACGTATTTGTTTTCCTCACAGTGACTCTTCTCTAGGCTCTTTTTTTGGGTGTCTTTTCCCTTTAGTCTGACCACAGATTCTCCATGGCCATGCTGATCTTACACAGGATCCAGCGTCGGAGCGGGCAGTAATACTCATAGTGAAACTGCTCAAACTCCGGTGTCTGCCGGATCTCATGGAGGAAGGACACGTCAATATCGGACTCCAGCAGCAGCAGCAGTGTGGGCACGGTGACGAGCAGGACCCCCATTACCACAGCAATAAAGCGAGCCACGCTCAAAACGCAAGCATTGACTCTGTCGTTGGATGACAGCAGGCGCAGACTACTGGTCAGCAATCCGCTCATTCGACTTCTCGCAGCCAGGCGGGTGCGCTCGTAGGCCCGGTCTCGCTCCCTCTCGGCCTCCAGCTGGGCCTGGATGTCGGGATCAGCATGGAGCTCTCTCAGCAACCTGGCAGGGCTTTGAGCCGGAGAGGAAAAGAGCAAGTCGACTCCTCCCTGGCTGTCGTCCACTGGGGTGGGAAGCATGCTGGCACAGGGGCTGGAAAAGAGAGAGAATAAGCAAACACCTGACCCTATAAACATGTGCACCACAACAATGACAATTTAACCTTATTAGGTAAACCATGTGGGATGAGCTGCACCAGGACCTAATGAATGTTTATCTGTTAATCAAATGAATGTTACCAATGTTCAGATTCATGTCTCCTGAATGTCGCAAATCTCACTTATACCTGAGACAAACTTTTTGCACCTAAAATGTTAAAAACTCTACCATTTGTAAATTTGCCAGAGAAAATGGGTTTATGTTGGTGTCCCATCCATCCGTTCTCTTGCTCTTATCTTTTTCAGGGTCACGGAGGGCTGAAGGCTATCCCAGCTGTTTTAGGGTCAAAGGCAGGGTACACCCTGGACAGGTAGCCAGCCTGTCACAGGGCTATAGAGACAGAGAAACATTCACACTCACACCTATGGGCAATTGAACCTATCCCTACAAACCACATGTATTTAGACTGTAGGAGGAAGTTGGAGTACCCAGGGAGAAAATAGTTTAAGTTAGAGTTTTCTTTACAAAAAACAGGCAACTGTATCCAAAAACACAACAGTCTTTACTGTTTACACTGAACACATGAGCCAGAAAATGATCATTTAGCCGAAAGCAGCATTTAAGGCTTTCATAATAAAAAAAAAAGCTGCTTTATTATCATGATTTATTGACCTGTAAGTAAGCTCAGAAATGGTCAGTGCGCCACTGGCCTCATCATCTTCCTCCAATTCATGATCAGCTTTGGGCGATTGAGGTCGGAGACTTGAGGTTTCCATGGAAACCCGAGGCTGGAAGTCATTGCCTGAAGCAGAGTTTCCTGCTTCAGTACTTTGCTGCTCTGCATCTGCAGACCCAGCTGAAGATTTCAAAGGAGACAGGGGGACAGAGTCCTTCACGGGAGCAACACCTGGTGAGGGGGAAAAACACAAGTCAGAATATCTTTGTTTCTAACAAACATTCATAATTACAGAACGATGATGAACAGACTTAGATACTTTTTTAAAAAGTGCATTTTCAGCGATATATCTTGCACAATTGTGGAGCTAAAAAATAAAAGCACATTTAGAGCACAGTGTTTTGCAGAATGCAAATAAATAAATAATATAAAACCACACGCCACAGCGTTCTATTTACTTGCCTGATGTGTTCTGATTTTAAAAAGTAAGAAGATCAAACAAAGCAGATGAAGAAGAACAGGAAGAAAAGTGAAGAACACAGTAAAAAAAAACAACTATGAACTGGATTTAATGGATTATGTTCATAGAAGAGCAGATAAAGTTAAAATTAGAATATTTAACTAAAGAATATAATAGTTTTATTCTAAACATATATTGAGAGCTCTGCATTTATCACCACTTGCTTGACTTTTTCTGTATTATTATACTGTGCAGGATGTAATCAGCCTGCAAAAATCAATATTACTTTGTATGCTGCTGGGAAGGGAGACCTCTGATCTTTGCTTTTATTTGTTTGTTGCAGTTGACTAGATTGACCACATGATGGAGATATTATCTCACTTAAGGATAAAGCTTCGGACTTGGACAAATTAGAATCAGAAAGACTTTATTGATCCCCAAGGGACAATTGAGAAGCAGCAGAGCAGCATGGCATTAAAGATGAGGAAGGGGCATACACAGACAATGCCCCTTCTTCATCTGCCAGTGAAACAAGATATTTTTGCTTGAAAGAAGTGGAAAAAAAATCTTGTTTCACTGGCAGATTTTTTTACTTAATATAAGTGAAAAATCTCTAGTTTTTTTTAAATTTTTTTATCTAGTTTCAATATTAAATGCCTTACAACAAGTTATTTTAGCTTACTGAAATTTTGCCCTTTAGCTGATTGTGTCTTATTTTAAGTGTAATGAGATAATTTTGACTAGAAATAAGACAAATATACTCGGTAAGATTTTGAGTTTTTGCAGTGTGTGTACAAATTTCAGCGAGCAGCTCAGTTAGACTAAAATAATGCTGTGGTGTGCAGTTACACATTACTCTTTGAGATTGATGAGGTGTGAGAGATTAATGCCTAAATACACACACATTTTTTGATGAATGGAAATATGTGACGTGTGTGTGTGTCTGCGTGTGTGAGTGAGTGTTAAATATAAGCCTAGCTGTCTTCCTGCTGTGGATTAAGTAGGAGCTGGGAGGTAAATGTTCAGTGACATATGACTCAGTCTACACCTGTAATCTATAATCTATCCTGGTGTCTAGGGATCACACACACACACACACGTTCAAAATCTCAACCACTGTTAATGCACTCATACATTACAAACAAAGCTGAAAACATGTAGCCTCACAGGTTGAGAAAGAAGAGTTTAAACCTGAGGAGAATAGATCACAAACATTAAATCTGCAATGTTTTTATGATCCATTGATTGAAAGTGGAACAATATAAGATACAGAAACTCAGTGTCAGAGTGACTAATGAGTTACCGTGCTCCTGATTCAATTATAAATTGATAAAAAAAAAAAGAAAGAAAGAAAGAAAGAAAGGGCAAAGGAGTGCTGAAGAGTGAGTGGTGACTGCTACCATGGAAACACAGCAGGCAAAAAGCCAACAAGTGTGTGAACTCAGGGAGGGAAAAAAGGGGGGAGGAATAAAAACATGGAAGCTGCAGCAGAAGAAAAACAACAGAATGATGTCGCCTCCGCTGCCGATGATGATGATGATGATGATGCTTGCAGTAGCAGAAGAAACAAAACTCAGAAAAATGATTGCAGTTTGTGCCTTTACTGAAATTCTGCACTGGACTTGCATTTTGATTATCCCCTTTCCACAAATGCGTTTTCGTTATCCATCACAACACCAGCGGTACACTCCTCCCATTTTCTTCCTGTTGAAATCACCCCTAAAGTTTTCCATTAACACTGCTTAATAATCAGCTCTCGAATCTGGCAAAATGGTAAATGGACTGGTACTTACATATCACTTCCCTACTCTGTTCGAGCACTCAAAAAGCACTTTCTCACAACAAGACTTGTTCACACATTTACACAAGTGCATTTTTTTTAATGCCTAAGAACTTTTAAAATAACATTCACAATCTGATGAAGGCATCTCAGAGTTCAGTATCTTGCCCAAGGATACTTCAACACTCAGACTAGACTACTAGACTAGGCTGCCAACATTGTGATTGGAGGACAACCTGCTCTACCTTCTGAGCCACAGACATCTGATGTGGGGAGGACAAAAACAAATGGCTCAAAACTGCTTGGCATACGTAAAATTATGAATCAGATCAGAGTCCCACTCTATGTCAAGCTAACCCCCCGTTCTCGTTCAGTCATGCCTTCCTGTTTTATTGTGATAGCTGTTGCTTTCTGTGACTCGTGTTGCATTTGCTTCCCCTCCCTCGTCACTTTTCTTTGTTACATCCCTTACTCCTTTTTCCTGTGCATCCCATGTGTGTCTCGTGTGCAGTTTTTTAGTTAGTAAATTTCTAGTATCTGCTCAGGTTAGGTTCTAGGTTCTTTTGTAAGTTTGATCCCTGTGAGTTTAGCAATAAAGCTGTATTTTGAGTTCAATGTTGCTTCCAAGTCCTGCATATTGCCAACCACACAGCAACATATGACGGCCTCAGGTACATTGTCTATTATTAAATCTATCATTCATAGATGTGGCAGTGTATCCATTACAGTCAGATGTTTGGTTTTATGACACACTGATTGGAAAGCTGACTAACATTAAAGTGGTACCTGTATCCTGTTGCACTGTAAAGTATTAGAAATCTATGCAGCAATGACTGCTGAGTTCACATCATGACTATCTAAACCTGAGATTAGGAATAAAAATGATTTTGTAAATTTACAAAGAAGAAATCCTGAGTTCTAAACACATGAAACACACCGCTGCAGCAGCAGCTGCTGCTATTTCCCATTTATGATCCAGTCTGTCCTGTTAGCTCACATGCAAGCCTCTCCATAGATGAGGTGATTCACACCTCAAGGTGTTAGATTCCTCTGTGCCTATGAAAACACACACACACATACACACACACTAGTACTCAGAGCAGCGGTTTCCCCTGTTATGCAAGTGCAGACAGACCAACTCATCTTTCATGTAAACTTATCTTCGGCACTCAACCATTTCAAAAGTAAATTTGTCTCTACGATTGTTCAGAAATAAATAATCTATTAACTGCACTAACTGTGTGCTCAGCTCTTTTTTCAAACTTTTAAAATAGTTTTTGGAGCTGTTTGAAGGATTGCGGCTTCATCAGTCAAATTATATAAATCTATTTTTCATTCAAAAACATTTTCTTAGCCGATTTGTGCAAGTGATATAACTTTGTCAAATCAGCTAAATGCACATGAATGCATAACCGATTGATGTCTTTCATGATGAGAATACATCTTTTGTCATCAAGAATGTGGAAATAAATTAGGTTAGCAATAGTTCTCTCTCACTGTGTCTGCAAATGAGGGAATGATCTCTTTCACCTCTTTCATCTGCACTTCTAGTATCTTTACTAGGGTAAAGATAAGCGGAGTTCAAACTGGGAGTAAAAGTAAACCTATTAAGAGTACTTGTGTTTTTATCAAAGCATTTGTAATCCTTTACTATTTACTAATTTAACGTAATCATTTAATCCAAATGAACAAACATATTCCCAGATCTACAATTCAAATATTTAAAGTGCCTTATTTGACCCTTTCTGTACTCATCTACTTAATCACAATTTAATTTAAGGCCATACATATGCAAAGCAGGCCTAAACTTTAGCAGATTTGATCCAGCGGAAGTAAATCTCAGATGCAAATGTCCAGTCTTTAACCAGTCAGCTCCTCAGGACACATCCCTGTGATATCATATTGTGCAGATGTGAGAAGAGAGCAGGTAATGATCTGTAAATTTACAGCTAATGAGTGGGTGTCATATATGCTGCCTCCCACGCGTTCCATCCAGCACACTTTCCACACAAGCCAGGTTTAGTATTTCTAGTGGTGTGAAGAGCAGCTGAAGCTTTAATTGCACTACTAGATCCTCAACAATAACCCAAACTTAAACCTAACCTAAATCTAACCCTATTTAATGATTTACTTCTGGTTACCCAGATGTTTAATGTTATAGGGACAAAATCAAGTCCCCATAACATTAGTAATACTTAAACTATGCACACATGCACACTTCTATTAAAGCAGCCACTTGAGAGTCCCATGTTTGGCAGCTTACATTCACAGTTTGCACCAGGCGGTTGCCACAACAGACCTGGCAACTAACTGCTCACATTTTTAAAAGGCATTTACCTCGTGGTTAGACTGTGGAAAAAAAATGTCAAAGGATACATTCATTAGGAGCTAAAAGAAACTTCACGCAATAACACTTCTTATAGTGAACCACCCGTTCTTCTCGGCTTACTCTGTTCCAGTACATTTCTCTGAGGTCCAGCGCTGAATCCAGCGATGCGACCCCCATTGCCCACCAGTCGCACATAAACATCCCGTTTTGTGTGATTGGCTATACGTAAGTGGAGGCTTCGCCTGGTTGTAATCTTCACCTGGCACCTCAAGGCCTCAGCCACTACTATCGATGAATCTTGCTTATCTTCAGCCTCTCCTGGGTGGAATACTTCAAGAGCTCCAGCCTCTTTCTGCTTCAGCCCTTCTTCCCGTAGCCTCTCTGGTGTTATGCTGAGCTCGAGTCCCCCTGTTTTGCTCCCATAATTCTGGGTGTTGTCGACACCGGGACGGTCACCCAGTTCCAAACCACCCTGCATGAGGCTGCCTCCAACATCACTGCTGTTTCTGTGCCCTAGAAGCTCCATCATTCAGTTTGATGACAAAAGTTGGACCAGCTGTCTGCACAAAGACACTCACACCCTGACTGACTGGGCTGCCAGCTGAGCTCAAGCGCACTCACGCCTATACACAAACACTTATAGAGATGGTGAGAGACACACCAGTCCACCAGAGATATTCTCTCTCTCTGTCATGCACAGACATGATGGGCCCTCCTGTGAATGTCAGCGATGGTAACAAAGAGTGGAGGGGGCATTAGAGGAGGATCAGGCCCAAAGCTGCAGTTTCTAAATATAACCAGGTGGTCCTGGTGTCAGAGGGGCAGCTAATCTAACTGATTACAGGGGGACAGGCCTGACTCAGGACGGGATGGGGGATCACTTTCTTTTCCTCACTGCAACCCTCTCTTTATCCAAGTCTTTCCACAAATAAGATAAACCTAATGCAGATTCTCCCGCAAACTGGGTACAATCCAACTTTATTCACTACAATACACTCCCTGCTGTGAGAGTGAAAATAAAGGATTTTGTTGGATCACCCACAGGATCACATGCTGCATAACTGCTGCAAGAACACAGATGATGCCTGGGTTGTGAGGCAGAAATAAAAAGCCTGATGCCTATAAAACATCCTTTAATGATGGTCCTAGAAAAAACACAGCCAGAGTGTATGTGTTTAGTTTGTGGTAGATAAGAAGGGAGAAAGCTGTACAAACAGAACAAGGTCAGCTATGACCTTGGGTCAGCTTCCTGTTTCCCCTGTAAAGGCTGAGATTAGTGCTCTGAATATAGACTGTGACCCTAAACCATCTTGAGGACACTTTATCTTAAAGTCCTCTCATCAGCCACCTTAACAGTGTCAGCACATGAAACAGTGATGTGTTGTCCAATCACATCAGGTGAAAGCATGGAAAGTAATTAAACTTTAAAATCACATAACTCTCATCTGACTCTCATGGAAGCTTATTTTCTTTTTCATTTTTTTCTTTTTTTGCCACCGATTAGTCACATTTCATGTTGTCATCTCAAAATGTTTACTTATTAACTCCTTAATACCAAGTGCAAGAGTATATTTCTAATATACTGGCTTCTCTTCATTGGCTCCCTGTTAAGTCACATGTTTTCTTTGTATTATTGTAGAGTCTTCACCTTACAACATACAGGGCCTTGAGGCAATTGTTGTTGTGATTTGGTGCTTTAAAAAAATAAATAAAACTGAATTGAATTGAATAAATTTTGGTGAGTTTTTGAGAGCTCCACAACATTAGTGCAAAAAACCCCCAAAATAAATGGCAAAATAAATATTTTAAGCAATAAATAAAAAAGCCAGATACAGTACATATGATACAAATGAAAACTCACATGCAGAATTTTATTTACATTTTTAAGTTGAAATTTCAATTTAATAAATTTTTAATAATAAATAGAAATTTTAACTTAATGCTGCTCGCCATCTTTTTTTTTTTCAGTGAGGGAAATAAGCTTCCATAAACTCCAATGTGCAATGTGTATATATATAAATATATGTATATATGTGTGTGTTGTGAGTTTGACAATACATGAGTACTTTTAAAACCTAATTTGCACTGTCGATCATGTCTGTATCTCTTTTTAAAATATTTTTTTCTTCTAAACTCTTCAATTTATTGTATTTACTGTTAAACCTCTAATGTTTTCAAATAATTTATAACTATATCATTTAATGTCTTATTACCACAGGGAAATGCAGGGACTGCAGAAGGAAAGAAGGCATTTTCAAATTTAATTTTATGTTATTTACTCAGCCTGTATCCTGTATTTGCCCTTTATTTGATGACTGCCTATTGCCCCTCCCAAACCAACTGAAACTGCTGAGATGCTTTCTACTGCAGATCTTTGACCCAGAGCCAAGAAAGAATTGATTTTCCTGTAAATGGTATGAGGGGAGATGAGTGAAAAACAGAGAGTAGCATCAAAGATGAGTAGAGGCGGATAAAGCGATGGGGTGACCTTAAATTCTGTCAAAAAAGGCATGAGGGAGAGCGATGAAGTCTAAAAAATAATTTTTAGACAGTCAAGGCGCAACAGCATGATTATACTGTGTACGTGTGAGAACCTAATGTGTTTCGGGTTGATTAAAGGTGAGAGAGGTGAAAAATATTGCCTGAAGTAATAGGAGAAGAGAAGCTCTGAGGCAATGGAAGAGACGTGGCTGGCTGGCTGGCTGGATATAATTTGAACTGAGGGTAAAATAAGCATCAAATTGTTCTTCATCCAGGACAGTGTCAGGACTACTTTTGAGCCAAGAGTGTTAATCCACTAATCAACAGCAGCTCAGTGAAGAAGCGACTCAGAGACTATTCGTGGTTTGAAAACGTACCTCCTGCATGTTGCTAGAAAAACTATCGGAATACCATAACTGATATAAAAGCTCATCCGACTCATGATTCGTGATAATTTACAGGTTATTATAATATGTGAGGTACAGAGAAAATGCAGCAAGAAATGTAATTGAAATTGAATGATATTTTTAAAAAAAACTTTACCTCTGACCTTTGAAATTTAGGTCAAGGTTACCTGGATTCAAACTCATCCTAGATTTTTAGCCAGTGCACCTATGGTATCAATTTTAAAAAATCCTAGGTGACTTCTTTCTCGAGTTATCTCATTCATAAGATTTTAAGAAAACTTGACCTCCGACCTTGAGATGGAGGTTACTGAGATTTATTTGTAGATGCACCTATGGTATCAGTTTCAAGATCTCACTTTGCCTTGTTCTCAGGTTATCACATTTGAAAACTTTGGCGTCCGTGCCGCCCACCCATCAGGGTTACGTCAACACCTCATCAGCCTTTTGTGTCTGATGGGGGAAAAATCGAATCTTAGTCTGCAAAAGCACACAAAGGTTCAGACACGTGGAAAAACAGACAGTCAGAATTACAGTGGGATCCTTAGGGGGGATCATGAGAGGGTATTTTTAGTATGTCGCAATTGGTCGCCAGGGAGATAGGTTTGATGGCAGGATGGGAGCATCAGCTGCTCAATTAAAGCTCTCTCTCTCTCTGAGTTTTGAGCATGCACTTCTCCCTATACAAGGAATATCTCATGTGACCTCACAAATGACTCTTAGTGTATGTCTGTTGTTTGTATTTGTGTCTGTAGTAAGCAGTATCGTCCTACCGCTGTCCGCGGTCGTCTCTTCGTATTCGTTGGTGGAGGGCAGTGCAGGTACCAACGGTTCCATGTTCATGATGAGATTTTTATGGCTCAGAGAGTTAAAACTTCGACTCTGACCAAACTGGGCTCTGAAATACATGAACGTCATGCATTCTTTAAAACCGTTGAATAACACCACCATCGGGGACTTTGGTATTCATATCTGCAGAACTTTAGATGAAATTGTCATTATTTTATGTTTTATGTGCGATTGTGTGACTTCAGGTGATTTCTCAGTTGTCCTTACCTACGCACTTCTGGGGGCTCTCTCTGAATTTTGGAGCTGGCTTCTATCACTTCCTTGGCTACTCTGCCACTAACACAGAAACACACATAAGTTAAAGGTTGGTTTATGTTTATAAAAATACCGTAATTGAAAATAAAATGTTACAATGGCAGGTCATTAGTCTCCCTACAGGCTGGTCTTTGAAAAATGTACTGCTTTTCATTTCCATACATATTTTTAGAACTATACAAACCTGCCCAGGCCCTTTGTGACAGTAATATAAGTTTACTCTATGCTATCTAAAAAAAACAAACAGGTAGTAGCGTGTAGAAGCACCCTTAGCAACAATAATATGAAATATGATATTTTATATGTTTGTTCTATAAGTCTCTTACATCACAGCATTTCTTTAGTTGATTGCATTTTGGAGGTATTTATTTATGCACAGCTCTCTTAAGGTCCCACCACAACATTGCAGTCAGTTTGAGGTGCAGACTTTGACTGGACCATTGCATCGCCTCGATTCTTTTATTTTTCAGACATTCTGTGTAGTTTTGTTGCTTGGGATCATTGTCATATTGATCCAATCTTTACTGATCTAGAAATCTTTACTGTGCATAAGAGTTTATGGTCGACTCAGTGGCAAAATGCTGTACAGGTGCTGTGACTACAAAATAAGGCCAGACCATCTAATCTATATACTACCATGCTTCACAGTTTGTGCTGAAATTCTGTCCACTTTGATCTCATCTGTCCAAGGGACATTGTTCCAAAAGTCTTATTATTTGGTCAGATATAATTTTGCACACCTAAGTTGTGCTGCCTTGTTGTTAGAAAGAAAAGGGTTTCTCCTGGCAATCCTTCTAACCCAGCCACACTTGTTCAGATGTTATCTAAATGTACTTTAACATTTAACATGCTAACTGAGGCCTGTAGAGTCTGAGTTTCTCTGAGCATTGTCTGACCTCGAGGTGGATTTTTATGATGTCCACTCTGTGAACATCTCAAATGAGTTTTACTTGTAAATAATCTTTCTTGCTGTAAATTCATGGACTTCAAATTGTTTGGAAATGGCCTTATACTCTTTCACAGGTGCTCACTCACTGATGGGTTAATGATGTGCATTTGATTTGGCTGCTACTTATACTCTTAATCCCTAGTGATGCAGTAAGGGTGTATGTAGTTTCTGATATGAATGCAGTTTTCTGTGAGCACTTTTTTTAGTGGGCTTCTATAAGTTAATGGAAAGAGTGTCTGAGATAAACTGATTGCTTTATGAAGAAAAAAGCCAGCAGGCTTCATCATCTTACCCATTAATCTATTGTTGTTTAAACTGATGCTTAAGTCATAAATTAGGGGGAAATATAAAACATATGTACTTCATATCTCAAGAGACAGTGGCATCAGCACTGGTGGAAATACTGGAATCAGTTGGATCAAAACACATTATGTAAAGACCTGATCTGCTCTGCTTTGCATAAACTGCCTTAATTTATGGGATACAAATCTCATTCCTGTTTTGCATTTGCACAAATGACCAATTCCCATTTTTCAGAACAAATTCCACCATATGCTATTACTCATCGCTGAGCCCTTAAGCCAAAATGCTTCAGCGAGCTGATGAAATGGGGCAGGCTGAAGTGTAAGCCTGGTAAAGAGCTTTGTCTGAGAGGAGAATCAGGGATCACTTAGCTTCAATAACACAGTATATAGAAGCTTTCCGGTGATATTAGGGTCAGTAAATCATAGAAACTGGGATGTAGGTGCTGATGTGCAATGACAAGAATCCTCATTTTGGTTATTTGGTGTCTTGATGATCTAATTTTCCATCCATTTTTGTCACTTTGGCAACAAATGCATGGAGTAAGATGATGCTGCTATTAGTAAAGAGTAAGTTGACACTGTGCAGGACAGAAAAACTCTGCACACATTTACACAACATTAAATCTTCACATTTCAGTGCTTGAATTTTAGCATAACATCCCCTCCTCCCCCCCTTTCTTTTCTCCTTCTTTTTTCCTGTTGTTCCCAATTCTCTTTGCACATATTCCTTATGATTTCTTTAATCATGTAAAACACCTCACCTGTATCTGAACCTGCTGCCTTTGAAGAAGATATTACTGCTGGAAACTGTTTTTATCTGACTTGACTTTGCACACCTGTCAGACAAAGGCAGGAAGAAACAAAAAGAGACACATTACATACAGCAGCCTTGCACACTGAACACCGAATAACACTTGTAGTAGCAGAGCAACAGATTTTTAAAGGCTCAAACTCTCATCACAATAATGTTTTACTAATGTTGCACTCCCAGAACACAGAGTAGCCTCTTAGCAAGCTTACAGCACGGTGTGTCTTTTTAAAAGCTCATTGCGGGAGGTCAAACCTTTCTTTCTATATAATTTATCATGTGAAACCAGACTCCAGTGCAGCAGAGAAGGTGCCAGAGCACAGACACACACAACTCTGCTGTCCTTCGTGCACGAGACACCATATGCTGGAAAAGCTCTGCTTGGCTGCCATTCACAAACTCAATTCACTCTGATTTGATTTAACGGCTCTGATGCTTGTCTGACATCCGAGCTGACATCCACTCCCTCTCAGTCCGCCTTTTAGAGACACATGAGCTGCTGTCATTAAGAAGTCGGTATTCAGGGATGTACCAGCAAGGGCTATTTACAAATTCATAACGATGTCTTCCTTTTGTAAGATTGTCTGCATATATCTGGTGCTTCTTGATGAAATAAAGCAAGGCAGAGAGAAAAGCATGTGAAAGATGTGAGAAGTGAAGAATGCCTGCAGTTAAGCGAGAGCGGGAGACCTTCAGATTGACTGACAGTGTGGAGGAGGAAGGCCACTATAGAGAAATCCGTCACAAAGCAGCCTCCAGTTCTTGCGTCAAACCTTTGGAAAATCTCATCTCCTCTGGCCTGACCTCTCTCCATCAAATGAGACCAGCTGTTCAGAGCCGCTGAGCCTTCTTATCCCCCTCCACGCCCACACGCACTTTGCTGTTTGGTGCCTCTTCCTTTTCTTTTTCACACAGCTCATCTTCTCAGACATGAGCGAAATATCCCCCTGCTAATATCAAGCTCAGGAACAACCTTAAACATCAAGAAATTAGCTTAAAGAATACCCACACTGGTTGTGGACTAATGAATAAGTGTGAAGCTGATAGGAAAAGATGAACAGCTCAGGTCCCTTGAAGCTCCTGGTGCAAATTTCACATCGCAGATGTGACTTCCTGTTGTGTTTTTCCATCTCAGTTGTTTTATGTTCATCAGTCTGCTCTGCTGATATTCTCACTGAACTGGGATTGACAAAAAGGAGCAGATCTGTTGTGCTTGCCCACTATGTTTAATTCTCTATTACAATTATGAACATAGATGTTAGCACCTTGTCTTGTCTTGTCATGAACCTTGTTTCCATTCCCACCATGCCAGTGGGGTCAATAGTCTTTGCAGATGAGATCGATGGCCTTGGAGCAATCAGCTGCTCCCCAGTGAAGAACAACGACATGTCCTTGCAGGACTGGGAGTAAATTAAGGAGAACGGCTGATAATGTGCTAAAATTAAAAGTTGGTTTTGAAGTAAAGCAAAATTTTGGCTCACTATAAGAGGTCAAAAGAAAAAAAAACTTTTCTACTGGAAGTGGGGTTTTGGTGTAAGCTGATCCTGCACACACTCAGCAGTTACAGGAAAAACTCAATAAAAATAAAAATGAATGTGTACGCATGTGTGTGTGTGTGCAGACGTACTTGTAAAAGGCCTGGTTCTCCACCCCGCACTTCCATAAGTGCTTACACGCTGCAGGGGTCGAGGTGTGAAATGTCAACACCAGCTTCTTCTACACAGAAAAGGACAAAGACAGAGGATGAGAAATGAGCTTACTGGAAAAGAAAAAAGTGTGAATAAGGACAAGAAAAGAGCTGAACGTAATGTGAGGGAGCTGTGCAAAACGCTGACCCACAGACCCTGAGCTGTGAGCTTGGCAAGATATAGTGATTTGGTCACAGTGCTCAGCAGTAAAAAGGCTTCTACCTTGCAGAACATGGGTTTTTATAGACTAAGAGGAGGGATTTATTCCCGTAAATATCTAGTCTTCAGCTCTGCAAGTCTGGGAATGTGGGAAGACAGATCAATACTGTTCAGCAAAGAGGATAGAGGCAGACACGAATGAATGAAATCAATAACAGGAGAATGAGATGCTGTAACACATTAACAGCCATGATATTATACAGCTATAAGTGTCTGTTAAAAATATCCATAAAAATAAAAAAACACCTCACTATTAAGTTGGCAGCAGTGAAAGGGTCCAGTCTGTGCCCACTTCATCAGCTATATTGCTCAGCTCCCAAACTGTCACATATCAGTTATAGGTATGCAGGTGTGATTTACACACATGTGCTTCAGTTGCCATGTGTGTGTTCACAGGTGTGTGAAGGCGCCAGGACTGCGTGACAATCTGTCTTTGGTCCCACGTTGGCTGATGTACGAAAGTGCTTTCTGAAGTATGACTTGGATTGTTGAAACTGTACATTTTAAAATGAAAAAATCAACTCAGATGTCGAAAATGTATTTAGCTACAATAAATATGATGCTATTTACCCTGTTTAGTAAAAGATCAAATACAGCCTTTTACAGGTACAACCACTTGTCTGCAACACGCTTTTCAGGCACGCTATCAGTCCCAGCAGGGCGGTGGTGGTTGTCATTAACTATGCTACACATTCACCGAGTGTCAATAGGTTGTTCAAAAACTCGAAAAAAGACGATTGATTGCAGCTTGCAGGTTTTTCAACTGCAACTGCTCCAAAAACCAAACAAATCTAATCAAATGGAATTAGAGGTACAGTAGTTGAAATAACCTTGAAAAATGAAGAAAAAGTCTTTTTTTTTATATATATATCACAGCTGGTTATGAAACTGAGGTCCAAGCACAGGGTAAGCCGTCCTTTTGTATTAGGAGCTGAATCAGCCAAAAAGAAACTGAACAAGAATTTGTGACTTTGATCTCAGAAAGGTGTTTCATATATATAAGATTATAAAAACTGCAATCAGCTCAAAGTGGGACAGGTGGGTTTAAGTAATCAGAGGAGAGGGAAGAGTGAGGACAGGGAGTGACCTGCCACGTGGTGAAAAAATTCAGGAAACAAACATCAGCACACAATTGCTCACATAAATAAAGTACACACACACCCACACAATGAAAAGGATGAAACGGTTATGAAAAAAATTGAATGAGATGAATGAGACATTGATAGAGTTATAGATTAAGCAGCATAATATTGCATTTTAATCTATAGTTCAGTGGAAGTCAGAGGCTGAATTTGATTACACGGGAACAAGACGTGGGACAAAAACCACAGAACAACTGTGATCATAGGAAATATAAAATGAGAGCAGAGAGAACTTTTATATGACACACGGCAGACAAACGACACTAAATGACAATATCATGAAAAAAGTAAAATATGGATAAAAGGTTCCTCCAATCATAAAGTGAAGTGAGGGCAGGGCTGCGGGTAAAGGTGTCAAATTGAGGATTTAAATACAACAATGATTTGCGCTACTGTTTTTACTTGTATTTACTCACCAGAGATGACTATGTTTACACACAGAGAGAAGAGACAGAAACACAGAGATAATAGTGCATCTTCAGCCTTTACGAGGAGCCAAACAGACAGACAAGGCAGACAGACTGAAAAGTTAAGCAGCGATGAAAGAGGGGAACTGAGCATCTGTAATGTAGACAACAGCTTTGACACTCATCGATTGGCTGACTGGTAGATTTAAGAGCAAAATGGCTTTAGCTGCAAGGATTTTCAGGTGTTTTTGAGCCACTTCAGGCAGAATGAAGGTAAAGTGCACATTGGTTGTAAATCCTGAAAAAATAAAATATGCAGATAGATGAGGCACTGAAACTGCTGCTCAGAATCTACCACAGCTCTGTTGGTTGATAAACATCAAGCATTGAGATGAAGCATGTGTCCCAAATGCAAGACATTCGCTGTTTGAAAGTTAGTACTTGCTTTCTGTTTCAGTTTGCAGACACCGTGTCATTTACTGTAGTTTATCTTTGATGCGATGCAGTGAAGGAGTCTAATATTTGGGCCACAGTCAGCGCATAATGTGAATTAGGAGCTTGTAACACACCCACCATCCTGTTACAGTGAATCCTCCCTGTTAAGGAGATCTGAAACAGCGACACACATATACAGTGTGTGTGATGGTGGACAGGATAACAAACAGTACAGTCACTTAGCACATTTATCTGACAAAACCATTACACAGATGAGGAAAAGGGAAAGGGGGAGGGAGAAAGGAGGAAAGAAGGAGGAAAGAGAATGAAGGACGTCCATTTTGCTCAGTCTCAGCAAACAGTCACTAACGCACAACTGTTCTTAAGTTCTGCACTCAAACTGTGCAACGTTTGCCTTTGTAATAACTACTGAACACATGTTAGAGGTTTATATCTAACAAGTCAGCAGGATGATGATGAATTTGGTACAAAAATACACAATTCATCATCATGACATGTGGGAAACTACACATCTCTCTTGAGTCATCGTTTTTAACCTTTTAGAGGCACCGTGCTCACCTCTTTCTGAATTCCAATGACGTAAAAGGTTTTTCCTTCAAACTTCAGCTTGCTAACGTCAGCCCTGCAAACAAACACAGAGTTAAGACTTTAAAGTATCTGCAGATTATAGTTAAAAATAGGCTAAATTATCCCCCCCCAAAAACCCAGAATAACATCTGATGAAACAACAAAACGCGGCCCAACTGTCCAGGACACAATTAAACATGGAGGCGCTGTGTTAGTGTCCTTAAATTTATCGCAAACAGCACCAAACTGTAAACTTTTGGTACATTTAAAGAACTGCTGTCATTTATTGTGTGTCATTGTAAAAACATCTTCACAAGAAGCTGACAACACAAGTTCCAGTTGCTGATGTCATAGAAAAAACATGCCAGTTAAAAGAAATATTGGGTTAAAGAAAAGTTTTTAATAAAGGAGCAAATGCACATTTGTACTATGGTTAGCTTATAACTGCTTGCCAGGTACAAGTAGAGCAACTTAGGCTACGTTCACACTGCAGGTCTTAATGCTCAATTCCGATTTTTTGATCAAATCCGATTTTTTCTGTGTGGTCGTTCACACTACAAATAAAATGTGACTACAAGCGCGCTCTAGTTTGAACGTTCACGGCCCTGAAAGCGGCCCGCATGCGCAAAAGAAGACGTTACGCACGACGCGCACTGTTTACGCTACGTTCACACTGCAGGCGAATGCGCATCAAATCCGATCCGCATTAAATCCTAAGGCTACGTTCACACTGCAGGCGAATGCGCATCAAATCCGATTTTTTTGCCCCTATGCGACCCATATCCGATCACGGTATGACAGTGTGAACAGCACAAGTCCGATATTTTCAAATCCGATCTGGGTCACTTTCGTATGTGGTACTGAATCCGATACATATCCGATGTTTTAGAAAGCGACTGCTGTCTGAACGGTCGTGTCGCATTAAATCCGTCTTTTACGTCACGGACACGAGACAGACGCCGATTATTAGCGCTGGAGAAGACAAACGAGAAAGCATGGCGGCGGAAACTAGAGACAGAGCGAGTCAATGGACAGAAACTGAAGTTTTGGACTTGATTAGCACACGGGGAGACAATTCTATTCAAGCTAAACTTTTAGGGTCGTATCGTAACCGGGCTGTGT
>VUQR01031808.1:0-28211 GCA_015108515.1 Hemichromis elongatus | reverse complement strand
CACACCTTTGATCTGCCAGCTTTTCAGGTAATTCTTGTTTACGGCGCTGACAAGTATCTGACTGTGTCTTTGTGTGCAGAATGAGTCTTGGAAAAAAAAATACAAAAACGGCACACAATAGTGGATATGAGAGAGAAACTAATTGGATAATCTGAGTAGAGTTGTTTTTTTAAGTTTTTATTTTTTTTATTTTTTTTATTTTTGCTGCACAAATTATCATATTAATAAGAAAGTCCAATTTTGCTTAGTGTTGTAAGATTTTGGGTTCATGCCTGAGTTATAGATTATTATTAATAGATGTTACTTAATATGGGAAGATAAGCGCTGCATGTGAGCATAGGATTACCTGCAAATGCATGCACTGATTTACCTAATTAATAACTACATTAGCATAACTGCTTATCTTTTATATATTATAAGCACAGTGCTGGGATATTAGGCAGTTTGAGTGCCTCCCGGGGCAGAACAGTGGCTCAGCTGTGATTACTGTCACCACACAGTGAGAGGGTCCTGAGTTTGAATCCAAATGGAGCTGCACTATATGCGGCGTTAAATTCCCATCGTTCATGCTCCTTCCTCACAGATTGCTGCTCTTTCTACCCTTGAATGCCTCATGTTTTCTCTGGACAGTCTGAAAAAACATATATTTTCTCCATATCATGATATACTTTTGTTTACCTTGTAGCCACTGGCTTCCATTTTCCATTTTTAACAGACTATGTGGAGGCAGGATTTACCAGATAGGCTTTAACAAAACATTTTTAGCTTCACACTTTCAATTAAGGGCTGCGATAGTTGGGGGGGGGAAGTCACAAACAACTACCCTAGCGTCACACTGATGGCATAACTAATAATCAAATGATTGAAGTCTGTAATCTATAGTGAACACGAGGGCAGACATTAACAGGTCATTAACGGGCTCATTCCATGAAGCACAGAAGCAAACGCTCAGTCATAAATAATGTTTAAGCGGCTGAATTCCCTTTAGCTACTTGGTACTGGAATGAAAATTTGACCAAATAATCTTTTGGTGCTAACAGCAGCATGACCAGCTCTAAAAGGTAAGATGTGGTGTGGATTATAACCGTAATGTTGAGAGTCCTTGAAAACCTCAATGTAATATTTGTTATTACATTATAAAAGATTTATTTATTTCAGCAGCGAGTTTCAAACTCTCAGTGGCTTATCTTCTGCAGACAGCAGTATTCTTAAAAAAAACCTTTAAAAGTAGACAAGAGTACATCTGGTTTTCTGGACTGCTGTGTGTGACATATGTATGCATACTAAGGGATATTGATTTATTGATAAACTATTCCAAACTGTAGAGTAATAGGGCTTTAAAAAGACAAGACAAAACAAAACAAAGCAATACAAAAGCAGGATTAATATTATAACTGAGGACACAAAGCTGCTTTTCTCAGATTCGTCTTTCTTGTTTTTCTTTTTAAATCGCAGATCGCCTAAAATAAATAAATAAATAAATAAAAATAAAAAAAGAAACCTAATTGTATTTGCACTATGCTGCACTCTTGGCTGCAGCTGTCTCACAGCCCTTTCCTACAATAATGCCCGAGGCTGTAAAAATAACAACAGCAACGCTGTGTATGAAAATGTTTACCCGTGATGGTTTCTAGTAAATGGGTTAAAATGTGAGAAACCACTCAGAACCTGAGAGCTCCCACTGGTCATAAATAACAAAACGTAGAAGATATTCTTACCTCAGGGGGATTAATAAAGTATAACTTAACTTTGGGGACACTTGGCTGAGTTTGGACATAAACAACAAAGGCCCAGAGCCCTTGTGCTGCACTTTTTTGTAATTAAAGTTTCCATTGCTGGCTAAAAATCATTTCGCTGTGGCTTGTTCATGTCACAGCGGCTTCATTTTGTATGTAGACGCCCCCAAACCCTGTAATCACCTCTGTCAGTCAGAAGTCAAATGTAAAAATAAGAGTCCTGGCTCAATTTGTCCAGAGTCAATATATAAGCTGGGGGAAATTAAAGTGACTTATTAGCCTGAACATTTGACTTTCAATTAGAGCTAATTAAGCTACAAATATTATTATACAGTCATCAAATAAAAAGCTTTACGTTTCAGGGAAATCATTAGCAGGTCTAAAAAATTAAGTAAATACAGCCTGAGATTAAAAAAACAAAAAAACATGACATATTACATACTGTCATTATTCATTTATCAAAAATGAAGCCTAAATGCTGAAGCAGTGTGTGAAACACAAAGTACGCCCCATGATCTGATAGCTTGTAGAACTATTTTTAGTCGCAGTAAGTAATTTATTTTCTGTATGACCTCATCAGTCTCTCACATCACTGTGGAGGAATTTTGCCGCCCTCTTCTTTGCATAGTTGCTTCAGTTCATTGAGGTTTGCAGCCATTTATTTATGCACAGCTCTCTTAGGGTCGAACCTCAGCAATTATGCTGGGTTTAACAGATTTTTTTTTCATTCTTACCCATTCCATTGTAGATTTGCTGCTGTGCTTGGGATCATTGTCCTGTTTACTCACAAAGTTTTGGCAAATCCTTTAGCTGTGAGACAGACAACCTAACATGTGACCCTATAACACTTATATACTGAAGACTCAATGACTCTGATGTGTCCAGGTCCTGTGGTTGCAAAACAAACCCAAATCATCACCTCTCTTTCACTGTGCTTAACAGTTGGTATAAGGTGTTTGTGTTTTTATTATATGTAGCACTGAACTATGGCCGGACATCTCCACTTTGGTCTTGCATGTCCAAAGAGTTGCATGCTGAAGTGGCAACCTCTAACCCTACTCAAGTAAATGTAAGTGTTTGGAAAAATGTACTTCTAAAAGTACTTGTATTGCCCCATGTTCATTCAGTCATGAGCTGCTGTAGCATGAATCAAATGGCTGAGCTGCCACCTTAGCATGCAGTCAAGTTCTATAGAGTCTTGCTCATGACCAGTTCTAGTAGTCTTGTGGTTTGTTGCAACTTGCAGCTGTTCCACCACAGTGAAGAGGCTTTCTGCTAGCAACACTTCCAAACAAACTCTACTTGTTTGGTCTTTCTCCAATTGTACTATCATGAAATTTGTCATTTAACAGGCTAACTGAGGCCTGTGGAGTCTAAGATGCAACTCATGGTTTCTTTCCAGTTTCTGTGAGGAATGCACAATCTGACCTCTGGGTAAATTTTCAGATTCGTCCACTCGGGAAACTATCCTGAAGGTCTCCCACATCTGAATAATCTTTCTCACTGTACAATAACAAACTCTAAATTATTCGGAAATATCCTCATAACCATTACCAGATTAATGGGCAGCAACAATTGCTTCTTTCCTTATTGGCGTTTTGTTACCACACATCTTAATGCTCCAGAAAACTGCCAAAACTTGCTTTTATAGAGGTTCTCACACTGACTGATGATCAGTCAAGTGCATTTTATTAGCACCACCTGGCTGCTGCTTACCCTCTTGATTCCTATGGAAACAGCAAGGGGATCCTTAACTTTCACACACTGCATCTGGATTTTTGCTTAGTTTTTGCTAAATAAACAATGACATGTTTTGTAGTTTATATGAGGTTGTAGTTTCCTAATTTGAAGACTTGTTAATGACCAGATTATTTTTTGATTATTTCCTGAGCATCACCCAGACTCTGGAATAATCTGCCAGAGGAGATTCGTACTTCAGAGTCTATTTAGTCTTTTAAATCGCATCTTAAAACTCACTTTTTTACTTTGGCTTTTCATTCAAGTTCAGTATGAGTACCATCAGGCCTGTTTTATGTTTTTATTGTTAATTCATTGCTTTCTCATTTATCTGTATTTGTTTTCTCTTGTTTTTAAATGATTGTGAAGCACTTTGGTCAACTCTGTTGTTTCTAAATGTGCTATACAAATACATTTTAAATTGAATTGGATAGTTTAACACTCTTTTTGTTTTTCTTTTTTCCAACTAATTGAGTTAATGTTCACCTACATTATAAATGACCATGTAACACTTACAGCCTACAAGAAACCCAGAAATATGACATCTTCGTTCAGTGGTCGTTCCTCAGTCATTCAAAAGCACTTTTTTCAATTTCCAGCACGACTTTTATTTTAATTTTTTTTTAACAAACCGGAACACTTTCTGCTATGTCACAAAATTACACAGTTAATACACACTAAGGTCAGCATTATTCGGCATGTCTGGTATGTTTTTACAAGCATTGAAACAGTACTGTACATAGCCTCACCATGTCCAGGATATAACATACAAACTGTCTGGGGAATAGTCACATAGTTTCTTTAACGTCTCAGTTTTATGCATGGAAGGTAAGCTGATGTAAATGTTTACTTTACATAGTTTACAAATATAAACAAACCTGCGGACACACATGTAAACTCACATTAAGTCGTTAAGGCCAGAGTGCACTGGATGCAGATACTGACACTTGTCACTGGATGCTTCACAGCTCGCTGCAGCTGATTCTGCAGCGTAAGACTTTGATGGGTGATGTTTCTCTGTCATTAGCGGCACGCCTCCTCCACGGTCTGCTTCATAAATGTGAATGCCTGCTGGTTGTCAAATCAGACTATTACTTCACTTCTTCTATCCAGTTATGTTCTCTTGGCACCAGCTAAGCATGAAGTCATACTTCAAAACTTTGATCTCAACAAGTAAGTGGTCAAAAAAACTTGCATGATGTCATTTTGCCCTACAGTCAGTAATAGTCACTGCAGGTGCACTAGCCTTACAACATCCATTCAAAGTCCAACTTTAAATTCCCTAAACTTTGAAATAGGATAGACTGGCACTCGGGAAACAGGGCTTATATGCTTCCAGCGTCTTCTTTACACCTTCACACTGCCGTGACCCATCCAAAGTTCAGTCTTCATATTAATAAACAACTCCAGCAGACTGGGGTGACGCAGTCTTAAGTCACCCATCAATGTAATTACTCCACTACATATTATTTTCTTAAAAACATGATTTCATAATTACAATGAATTGGTGCTATAGCGGTTTATGACAAGTGAGAAAACACGAAGCGCAGAGATCCCAGCTACTTCTTGGAAACCCATCATCAAATCAGAGAAGTTTAGCCCTCTTAAAAAAGCTTCACTATCCTTCTCTTTACCTACACCCCTGCAGCTGCATAATTTCACAAGAAAATGAGCCATAAGAGAAAAAATCATTAACATCAGCAAAAGATATTTCAGGCAGAGAATGGCTCAATGTGCTGCTCAATGATCAGAGCAGCCAGCAGGCTTTACAGCCTCCTGTGTCCGTCTCTATCACTGCATCTCGCTCTCGCAGCATCTACAGTGCATGATGGTGAAGGCGCACTAAAAACACATCTCCTAAGGATAAAAGAAGTGAGAGGGTATGACAGCAGTAAATTGGCTTTTTCCTCCCCTGAGTCCTACTCTAGACTTCCCCTGCATGCTGAGCAATTTGAATTGTGCTGTAATTGCTTATGTTGCTTTTCTCTCCTCGTCATTTCTACAAAAGAATTTGATCTCATTACTTTTGCCTGTGGTTGAATTCTCAGCCATTCACTGCGGTAGGAATAATACTAAGTGGCGTGTTAACAAAAGAAAGGGAGCAGAGTGACTCTTGCTCTCAGCTTTTCGGTGCGCAAAAACGCAAAGAACCATATACGATGCGACAACGCGTTGGTTTTACCTTTCATCACTTTTTTAAATGAAGCAATTTCGAAAAGTGTTTCGTTTTTAGTGGTACAAAGCAGCTTAAAGTGTGGTGCGGTTCCCTATTAGCTCGTCGTAAAGTGGATTATCTTACTCTACCACAGTATGAAGGAGGGAGAGGAAGAGCCGAAGGGACAGCAGAGAAACGGATGCGACATGAGTCATGAAAAAGAAATCAAAAGCCATGCTCATGCCTGGTTGCAGTGGAGTAGACTGGTTATGGTTTTTGGGAGCACGTAAAGTGAATGTGGCCTTGGGCAATGTGCTTCTTGGTAAAAAGGGGTTTCAGCATGAAGCAAGCTCTAGATAGAGCATTTGCCCAGAGAAAACCTCTCAATTCACCCATGCTCTCGTGTATCTGCTCCTGTTGTTGCCTTCCTTTCATTTGAGACAACTTGAACACAGACAATATGGATAAAGCGGGGCTACAGATAACTTTAACATCTGAGGAGGCTCAAGAGGAAAAAAAGAATAAAAAAAAAATGCTGGGATACAAAACTAGAAAAAGGAAAAAAAGTGTAATGAGTATTTACATTTCTTCTTCACGACAGTCCTCTGAGGTCCATTCTGAGGGCTGAGATGGATTTGACAGCAGTAGCAAGTGTAAAATGTAAGTGGAGAATGAGATGGAGGCTTCAGTAGCTCCAACACTTCCAGTCTATGATGAGCGCAGGCAGGAGCAGTAATGGATACACGGGTACTGCTTGGTTAGCTGCTCCCCGCTGGCTCCCTCTAGCACCCGATTCTGTGTCAGAGTCCTTCTCGGAATACGGCGGAATGACGTTGAATTCTTCGCTCGCCTCTTCCTCCTGCTCCTCCTCTTCACTGTCCTCCATCTGCGGGAAGCACAGGAAGAGCGATTCTTTCAATTAACATGTGTGCTGGAGCATGGAGGAGAGGTCAGGAAGAGAAAGTCTACATTAACCCAGAATCTCAAGCACATGTAAAAATATCCTAAAGGCAAAAAACCTGGAAACTAAGGCATGACTTTTAGTTTAACAAAAGACAGAAAGTACATTTCATTTGTGCTCGACTTGAAACTGTATATCTAACTATATGGATATATAGATGTGAGTTTTCGTATACGTGTTTTTATTTGCCATGTTTTCTTCTGCATGATCAACCCCCAGGGCGGGACTTATAGGATGTCAGGGAAGTGAAATGTGCATGGGCAACAAATACACAGTTATAGGAGGTGCTGAGAAGAGAGAACCATGGATGGGAGTGAAAATTAGTAAGTAGGAAGCCATGGTGAGGGAACGGCCACTGGTGAGCCACTTTAGTGTTGAGCACAGTGAATGCTCAAGAGCTAGGACGAGGTGAAATATGGGAGAAGCAACACAAAAACCTGCAGTAAGCAGATGATGATTGTAGCCATCACCTCAGTAAGACCCCCCAGAGTGGAGACCTATGACAAAGGACTGACAAATGCTAAACTAACGTCCAAAACAACTTCCTTTGCTGTAGCTAGGGAGACTTTTCTTCTTATGTGGTTGCAAATAGTCTTTTATGATTTGGAGTTTTTATATCTATTGAATTGCCTGACAACTTTATTCTGCTCACCATTTGATTTGGTAAGATTTTATATTGTTATGTCCTGTATTTCCATATTTTTGCTAATACTCCCATTAGCTTTTAGTAAATTTGAATGTTTTATCTTTTTTATTGTTAATGTTTTTGGGATGATACATTTTTTATTGTGAATAAATTATTTTTATCTACTCTTTAAGCTACCACTCTCTTGTCTGATCTCCACCCAGTATCAAAAGAAAAGGGGGATGTGTGATGCTGATCTTTTGATGCATCCCTACTAAAACCTAATGATAGTTAAAGTACAGCTGCTGAAATAACTCTTGACAGTTTTCAATTTACTGCAAAAGAAAAATGGAATACACAACTGTACCAAGATCATGAGACTATAAAAGTAAGCTTTAACTTCTACTTTTGCTAATAGGAAGTTGGGAAAATTGCAGTTGTAATATATTTGTCCTTCACATGAGGTAAAACATGAGAGTGTATGGCTCGCTGTCCTTCTGTGTTTGCACGAGCTGTCAGCATATACAAAAATTGGAAAGTGTAGGCTAAATATAATTCCTGATTGGACCTCAGTTTTTATTTATAAACTGAATTCTGTTTTCATCCATATTTTTCAAAGGTTTGTGCAAGGAAATCTTTCCATGTTTGTCATTGGTTGATTGGTCACATGCTGCTAACACTGCCTCTCATTGCTAAATTAGGAAACTGCAGATTGTCTCACTGAGTTAACAACCACCTTCATGTGAGTGCTTAGCCTGATTGTCGATGTTGGAGTAAACCAGAGGAGGAAAAGATATTTGGGGTATGCAATAGAACTGACCTTTGCCCTCTTTTGCCTTTCAGCCCCTCCCCAGCGAGGGAGTCTACACACAGAGTCAAATCTGTAAAGATGATCATTGCAGATACATAGCATATAGCATGTATATCAGTTGCCCTACAACCTGTAAGGCTTTCTACTCAAATTCTATGACTTAAAGTACAAGTAGGCAGTTAAACTACGATGAAGCATATAACCCAGCTGTCCTTGACAGATTAGTAACACTCCAAAAATTACAATTTAAATGTAAAAACGAGGATCATAAGAACCCAAGACTTCTCGTAAGCCTGGTCTATTATTAATATTAATGAAATTCTGTAAAATCACATTTAGGAGTCCCACCAGTAATCTCCAATTTGTCCTGCAAAAGATTTAAAAAGTAAAGAGAAGCACTTCTCTAAGGTAAACGTGGACATTTTGCCCAACACTTGGGATGAGGGATCCTGCTATTTAGGCTATTCCAACGTCTTTCCTCATGTAATCTGTTTCTGAATGTATTTGTATTTCACATCTCTGGGGAGCTATATCAGCTGTGCCCAGGCTTTGGTTTCATCATTTCAGTGAAGATAGTGCTTTAAAAGTCTGGCTGTGTGTTTGGGGTTGTTGTCTTATGCTGTGGGAAAATTTGGGACAAATGAGCTCTCACACAAGTCCACACCAAGGAACTGTGTGATGGATAAGAATATAAAAAGTGAAAGTGAAAATTTACGCAGTCGGCATGAGTCAGCTGGCTGAAAACTCCCACAAAAGCTCAGTATTAGTACATAAATGTATACTGGGCTTTCCCTCGTCTACGCTTTCGGTCTGAAGCAGTGTGTAGAAGCAATGGTTTTCACTTTTTGACCAAACAGCCACATCTATTGATGACCCAGGTGTGATCTTTTTTGGGTAAAATATTACGTTATTGACAAAATTTTGCTCTCAGTGGATGGTTTAAAGCTTTTTGTACAAATAAGAAAGAAGCAGAGCTTAATATTAATAACCCAGTTAACATTTTACATAACTTCTTCTAGAGTTCACATTCAACAATCTCTCACTGCTGAATGACTTTCTGTGCTGTATACTTTTCATTTGAGAAAGCCCTGAGTTACAGTGAAGCCTCCATTCAAACACAGCCACAAAGGATTCTGTGAGGGCACTGAGTCCTCACCTCAGATCCTTACTTTAGCTTGGGTTTTACTTTTTGGCCTTGACATTTCACTGCATTAAAAGTACAGAAGGAAACTTGTAGCACAGTCACCGATCCATTTTTTCATTTAAGTTTCAGATTTTTCTCAAAACTGTGCATCGATAAAAGCATCCAATGAGGTTGGAGTACGGCTGCACGTTTCACTTTGGTGTATCCGTGAGAATTCATAATCTGACCTTTTTTTCAGTGAAACTCCAGAGCATCGTCTTTAAATGAGCTGCTCATGTCGATGTCTTCTAAATCTACTAGCGGCGGCGTTTCTGTGCTATGAGGGTGGGTGGCTTGGGATACGAGGAAAAGAAAATGAGGAATTAGAAGGAATTAACTAGTGAGAGAATGGAGACTATGAAGCAGATGGGTGTGCATACATGAATATTAAAAGTAAGGGCTGAGTCTACTGCTGCAAACACCTACGGCTAATCCTCAGCCACAATAAGCGGTGTGGATAGGAGAGAGAGGGAGGGAAGTAATCTGAGTTTATACAAGGAGCTCCGGAGCCCGGCATACTGCGATAGTCCCACTTAGGTGTTATCACCTGATACACAGGCGGCTGCCTCTTTAGCTGAACTGGTACCACCAGCATATGGTGAGAGAGTGGAGAGACAACTTACACTGTCGAATTCAGGAAGAGTGTTAACACTGACGTGGACCTTCTCCTGGTAGACGCGTGGGGAGGGCTGAGAAGTTGGCATGGGAGAGTTTTCCACAGGAGGAGGTGCGGAGATTCCCATGGAGCTGATGGCACTGCCTAAAAACAAAACCAGCAGGGGGGAATCTTCTTTAGCTTCACATCATTATTCATCCCTGAAGCATCACCAAAAAAAAATTTCACCAACTTTTCTAAGTATAGTTAGAGCCATTAGCTCTTAAAACTCTGTGCATTTAATATGTGAGCCTCTCTTTTTTGTTTTTGTTTTTTAGACAATTGTGGCATGGTAGTGCAGAGTTTGGTACATTCACCTCAGATCATAAAGGTTTTGTGTTAATATCTGCTAGTTTGAGGCCTCTGCGTGGAAAGTTCTACCTGTGACAACTTGAACTTTCTCTGCGTGCTTCAGCCTTCTCAATCAGCCACTGGATGGATTGCTGTGAAATTGGCACATATGCCCATGTATCCCTTGGCATGAGTTCTGATAACTGAAATTTCCTGACTTTTCATCTAATGCCACCTTTAGGTCAAAACCTTGTACAATATTTCTGTTGGCTCCCTACATATAAAATGGGATGAAAATAATTTAATTTTACATCTCTTCTACACATTCCAAATGTTATTTTAGCTAAATCCCACAGAGAGCCTCCTGGCTGCCAAAGACAGGAAAATATCTGCTTTTGGTGTGAACAATTATTCCAGAAACTGGCTGATTCTGTTCCCACATGTTACCAAGCAGTACTGATAGCTAAAGGACAGTAAATAAAATACAAAAATATTCAAATTAATATTGGAACTGTTTGTATTTGTGGTGAAGTCATTAGTGGGTGTACAAATACTTTTAAATATATGTAAGTATATTCATGTGAAAGTTTTCATAGGACTGCATAGTATCCTGTGATTCACTAGCTTCTAGCAGTAACTTATAGTAATTGTTTTCTGTATGACTTTGTCAGTCTCTCGCATTTAAAAATAAGAAGCTTTCTGCTAGTAACCCCTCCAAACAACCCACACTCTTTTTTAGTCTTTTCTAATTGTAGTGTCATGAACTTTGACATTTAGTATGCTAACTGAGGTCCGTAGACTCTGAGATGTAGCTCTTTGATTTTGTGCAGTTTCTGTGAGCACTGCACAGTCTGACCTTCAGGTGAATTTATTGGATGTCCACTCCTGGGAAGATTGTGGCAATGTGTAAACACACACCTGAATACTCTACACCAGCAAACCACCAAAACCTCAGCTTTTTTTTTAGAGGTGTTCACACTTCCTGATGAGGAATTAATCAAGATTAGTAGCACCCAGGTGCTTCTTATCCTTTTAATTCCTATGGAGAAAGTGATAGTGTAGTTCGTTTTTCACAGTAACACATAGAGTGCTAAGAAAACTCTTTTTTTCACATGACTGACATTAGCAACAGGGTGGGATTCATAAAATGCAGATCATTAATACTAGTCACTGTAATATTTGTAATATGCTGCACTTGGTTTCTAATTGGATTCTAATTATATCCCAAATAATTTGATGCAGGTAACCAATAACTACTGTGTATACTACACATCTATTGATTGATTCTTGGCTGGACAACACTTAATGTATGATCATATTTTACTTAAGAGAACCTGTCTGGCCTCTTATAACAGTACTGTATATCTGTAACAATGGTTTCTACTGTATTGTACTGCAACATGTTTTAACTTTTTACAATTTTCTTTATACTTACGCAGCAGCAAAATGAGATAATGCCCTTCCAACCATTCTGATTTGGCAACAGTTCAACAAGAAGCCACATTATATTTATCAGATTTGGTGAAAGGATTTATTGACTCCACGGAGCTTGGAAATCAGATTCACATTTGGCAGCCAGCCACACACCAGGGATGATGTCTCTTGCCACTGATTTATTTATAAGAAAACATTATGGTTCAATGGTTTGCCATTTCAATCATCAATTATGACCCACCTAATTTGAATTCTGGATTCATGCACATTTAAAATGCTCAGTTAGATCAGCATGCCTACATTAGTTTAAATAATACTCTAAAAAGTAACATTTCCTCGGTCATTATGCTGACATAGGGTGATTTGTCAGATACAAGATACTTAGCATGAAGATGAGCAGTGTGTTTAAATTTTGATTTGTAAGATGCATCAGCTACTTGCGCTTCCATTTAAATGTACAAGAACCTATTTAAATAACACAAGATGTAGAAAAAAATACTATTAAAACATTAAATCAACATATATTATTAAATCCTCAAATGTGAATGTCAATAAGCATTTAGTAAATGAACAAAAAGGTACACTGCTTCCTAAAGTTAGGATTTTACAGTCTCTTTAGTTAATTTTAAATTCCTGAAACTGAAACTTTCTTTTGAAACACATCTGTCTCTCTGAATGTTCACGCACACTTTTCTATTCTCAGAATGACTAGGACATACTTATGCCACAGCTTTGTTTGGCCTTTTCCTACTGTTGGCTGTGAAATGATAATGACACAATGCTTTCATGAGGAGTTGTAGTTGCATAAATACAAACAAAATATGGATCATTTTAGCCAATTGCAAGGTGGTTGCTAGGCAACATCATGACATTATAATATATAATGTCTATTCAGGTTTTACAGATATATAAAAATGTTATTGTGAAATTAAAATGACAGGATGTTTGCATAAGGTATTATAGGTGTATAAATGCTAAAAACAGGTCCTTTTAGACCTTTGCTAGCTGGTTACCAGGCAACCTCCTGGTGTCATAATATATAATACATAACTGATGTGTTGTGGATATAAATGAGATGTCACTGCTGGGAAATTAAAATGACATGATGCTTGCATAAGGTGTTATAGGTGTATAAATCATAAAAAAAAAGATTTTTTTTTAGTTTAGACAGCAATACCCTGTTGCAACCTCATGGTGAAAAAATATATATAACATAACTGAATTTATATATGATATAAATGAGATGTTATACTTAAAATAACATGAGGTGTTATAGGCACATAAATGCTAAAAACAGGTCATTATGGGCAGCTGGTGGGTGGTTATTAGCATGGTGTAATAATATATAATAATTTAGGTTTTGTGGATTTGAATTAGATGTTACTGTCATAAAGTAAAAATGCTTTTTATAAATTTGTATAAATGCATAAATACAGGTTATTTTAGCTCATTGCTAGCTGTTTGCTCGATAACATGATGACATCATAATTTGTGAGATAGATATAAACCTTACGGTGCCTGAGAGGTTCCTGTGCGCCACATTTAGGTGCTTAACTCCTGATCATGTAGGAGGAGTTAGCAGACAAAGCCAGAGACACAGAGACAGAGGTTTTGTGTACTAGAGGAAAAACCCAGACCTTAAATTGTATTTGTCTTAAACCGCATGGTTCCCATAAACTGTTGTGAGCACTGCATTTGTAAGAACATTTCTGGTATCCATTTTTTTCTTTGGACAAAAACCTGTAAAACTGTGCTGCGCTGCCTTCCCATCCCAGCCTTATTACATCGTACTCACGCAGACAAATATTGTTGGTGAACATCTGCAGGATGCGCTGACAGGCCTGCCATTCATTCCCACTGCCTTCACATGTGCACCACTGGGACACCTCTGTACTGCTGTTGCTCACATAGTTGGGAGTCATGATGGTTCCTGGTTATATAAAAAGACCAAAGTCATACTGCAGGCACAACTTTATAAACTTTTAAAATCATATTTCCTTCAGACTCAAGAGTTTTATTTTCATCACACATCTCTATGAAAGGTAAGACACAGAGTTCTAATGGTATTAGATGCCCTGCAGGTATGGTGTCACCAGGTTCCCAGCTCTAGATATTCATAATTTCAGGTACTCAAAATTACATTTCGAGTGTGAGGAATAAGTGAAAATAATATTTCCCACATTCGTTTGGTGAGCCGCTGGAAACACTGTTTTTGAATCTTTTGCCTTTGTTATAAGTGATGCTATAAAGAGCAGCAGCTGAGGACCATTTCTGAACCCCTGCAGATTTATTTTGCATAATGAAAATTATACATACCAAATATCGCTGCTAAACACACCTATTGGAGGAAGTTCTGTTTGTGAGATTCTGTCAGGTTTTTTTCTGAGCTATACACTCTCTCAGCCTCTTCTACCTCTTTAATTTGTTTTCCTCCATCTCACCTATGAGTCCAGCATAAGCCTTCAGGCACATGGTTCTGCTCTCTCGCATACAGCCAGAGGCAGAGAGAGGGGAGGGCTGGCAGTTATGCTGGAAATCAGCAAAGCGGGATCTGAAACACACGCGCGCCGCACACACACACACCCACACAAACACACACACACACACACAAGAAGAGAAAACAGTTTTTCATGTGTCAGCACAGAGAAACAGAGTGTGCATTTTAAAAGTGTTTTGACAATTTCATTTCGGGATTCAGGGTTGTGCTGAATGGAAACAACAAAAGCAACACAAACAACGACATAGTATAGGAGCCCAACCCACTAGAGAAAGGGATACATGAAAACTGCCTGGTACTTTAGTAAAACTTCAAAAAAAAATGTGGCTTTCTAGCACTCTGACACCACCTTCTTTTCTGCAAAAATGCACACACTGTTATTGTCAGTGCTGACAGGTCATTTGAAAGATGTGCAAACCATACATTTTGCAAGTAGATGATGTCTTTTAGGTTTGCAATCAACCCTTTCCACAACAGAGGTGCAGTACATATGCCATGTGCATTACTGAAACATAACCTGCTGCTCATTTTCGGAGTGCTGCATAGGTTAGCACGCTAGACAAAGAGACTGCTTGATGCTACCGCAATTAAAAGTAATGAAGCATTGTTGTGCTTCATTACTTTTGTATAAAATCTGAGTGAGTCTATTGACTCACTGATTTAAAGCTGGAGTTCAATTTAAAACTTTTGCTGATGAAAACTTCTTGAGTTCAAAATTCCCGCAACTGTCTCTTATGCACTTTATGGTGTTTGGACTCAAAGAACTTGTACTTGTTCTTTTACTGAATCTTCTTTTTCTTTCTTTTTAGGCTCTCATTCATTCATTCATTCATATAAGAAGTACCGTGGGGCTTATGAACTTAATGTATTAAATGTGCACACATATAGTCATTTGCAGCTGCATCATTCAAAGCTTTTATCAATAATCAACAGCAGATCTATAAGACTGTACATTAAATGATGTGATGTGTGTTTTGGTGCTGTTTCCAAACTCTGCAGTATAGTAACACATGGCATCAGGAAGGAAACAATGCTGCATGATGAAAGTGTGAGTGTTGCATCACCACCTTACTTCAACTAGTTTACACTATGGACACTTTGTTAGGTACACCCTGCCAGTACTGGGTAGTACCCCCCTTTTTGTCTTCGCTGCTGCCTTAATCCTTCATGGCACAGATTCAACAAGGTGCTAGAAGCTTTCCTCTGAGAATTTGGTCCATACTGGCATGAAAGCGTCACACAGTTGCTGCAGATTTGTCAGCTGCAACATCGATGATTTGACTGTCCTGTTCCACCACATCGCAAAGGTGCCTTTACCTTTGAGATGTGGCTACTGTGGAGGTCATGTAAATACAGTGTTATGTTCGAGAAACCAGTTTGAGAACTGAACCAGTTTGAACTGTTGATACAAGGCAGGATGGATCCATGCTTTCTACTATCGTGTGAATTTTGCAGCACTGAGACTCATCAGAGCATGCAGCATTTTTCCTCTGAACTGCTTGCATGTGAATGGCTGATTAGATATTCACGTTTACAAGCAGGTGAACAAGTGGACCTAACAATGTGTCTTTTGAGTGTTGTTATATCCATTTATGAGCAATATGTAGACAGAGCTTGAACAAAAACTGCCCTAACAAATCATCCTGATGAGCAGCGATGTAGCTTAGAGTTCTGAGTCACTGGATGTAAACTGGTCCAATGTTTTGCTCCCACTTCTATATCTGTAAAAAGCTTCCTCGGTGATTATGGCCCCACAGGACCTGTCACTTGCTTATATTTCCCTACAAGCAGACAAGAAAGGATATAGTACATTCAAGGCATAAAATATTTATATTCTGAGACTTTAATCTTTGAGTTACAATGCAATGATGTGCTGAAAACCCACGGGTCCTGGCATTAATATGGATGTAACATTCATATCTACCACCTGCCTGAACACTGTTGCAGACCAAGCACCCCCATGCCAATACCACTCTCTGTTGGAAGCATGACAATGTTCCCCGAAAACCACAAAAAACTGCTCAGGAAAATCCCAGAATAATACAAAGAGCTGAACTCAACGGCACAGCCTCCAAACCTCCCACATTCAATTTCAAACAAGCATCACAATTGGGATTTGAAGATGCACCGCATCAAGTCTTACCACACGTCAGTACCAGACTCAAAGGCACAACAGGACAAATATCTTGTGTCCATGCACCGACAGGTCAGAGCTTCTTTGGTGGCACAAGCGGACGTAGACAACATTAGCTTTTAATTAGATTTTAATGACACTTTGTGGCCAAAAGCAAGGGTCGTACACCGGGTCTGATGGGTTCAGGGGATCTTGTATTGTATCATTTGAATGACATGCTAAATCACATCTGGGAAAAACAGAGCTGATGGATGAATTCTGTCAATCGAAAAAGCATTTACAAAGGTAATTTTTTAATTATTGGCATTTAAATTGTCTACACTTGCATTCATAACAGCTTCTAGTCATCATCTGTGCATTTTCTGGTGCCGTGCTACTTTATCAGTAATAGGTTTAAGAAAGTACTCTACTACTTTTAGTTACATTTATTCCCTCACTAGTAATCTGGGAGGTGCATCTCATACATATCACCCTTGAAGAACTGCATGTTTTTGCTTTAGGGAAGAGATTATTTAATTAACTCATTCATCAGTGAAGGGGAAATTTTATTTGTGCCAATTCTGTTGATACTAACAAAATGAGAGATGCTCATCAGAATGCAGCTCACTAGTGCAACTAGTGTTTTAAAAAACAGCACTGTGTGTTTAATGTAGCCATGTTTGAGGACTGTGGTGAATCATTACTTTGTGGTTAACTTTGTAAATATATCGGACTCATTTTTGGATGCTGTCCTGTGCCCGTGCGACGAGCCATTAATGTTCTGTATCAGTCTACTCAAACAGCCATCTTACCTACACAGCTCATCTTTGGAGCAGTAGTTCTGCAGGTTGAGGCAGTTGGGCTTGCCCGTTCTCTCCTCCCCTCTCACATTCTCCTCATAGGAGCATGAAGGGACGATGGTTTTCCTCCGGCGCTCCCCACACAGAGTGTCAGAGCAGGGACAGAAGAGCAAAGCGAAGCTGTACTCCTCTGGCACGCGCTCCAGGAATCGCCGCAGGGCTTTGTGACATTTCTGGCGGTTACAGCTGTTGTCAGAGACTGTTGCTCGCTTGGTGCAGGCTACAACATATTCTGACCGCAGGGAGCCGCATTTCTCGTACAGGCCACAGTCCTGGGCGGCCTTCAAGCACTGGTTTTGACCATCCACAGAAAGAGAGGAAGCTAGGGGGAGAGTCAGGAGGAAAACAGAGCAATGTATAACCAGGACAATCAAAAATGGGATCTAAATGTAATTTTGGGAAATCACGTAAACATTCATATCTACCTGACATGATTGAGGCCATACGTGACATCTCGATGTTTCTCACCAGGTTTAACTTCAGTTCTTCATATGGAGACACTTCATACTCATCATATGCTAAAAAACGCAGAACAAAAACCACATCTATGACGTGGCTGACAATTCAGCACATAAAGACATTAAATGCTGAGATTAAACCTACCTGCGAACCTCACAGTCCAGTAGACCTTGAGGCAGTGTTCCTCCCTGCGAGAGCCACGCTGACACTTGCAAACTTGGAGGGGGCGATAACGCTGCAAGGAGTTCTGGGCCTCCAGGCACTCCAACCGCGCGTCTGCCCTGAGGGGCGCCACGGCTTCCTCTGCCGCACAGTACTCCAGCAATCGATAGATGGCCATGCAGGACTGCTCCTGGATGCATCCCTGCTCGGCCACCAAACAGTCTACAGATGCAGATACTGTTATGCTACCTGCAAGAAAGGTTAATGTCGTAAGTGGTGAAAGCTGCATGTTGCCAACATTACTGGGTTTATTGTCCCACCATCCAGTACTAAATAGGCTTTAATTAAGGCAGCAGAGCCAGGTGAGTGCACTCCATGGGCACTCAACTGGTTATGATAATATCCAGAAAGGAAGATTAAATTGAAACTACACAAGTGCAATAGAGCAAAACCTCTGATCTAATCAAAGAGACTAAGGAGAATAATTTACCAACACTACAGGAGTATGTTATGGCTATAATCATTTTCAAATTATTTCCCCATCTTCCCAGTGGGCATCGTAGTTGAATTTTCTTCTTCTGGTTTCTTTTTTTTCACACAACTTAAAAGTAAATCTTTGACTTTTTTTTATCAGTTTATTGTTCAGCACAGTATTTGCACCAGTGGGAGTTTGAGTGTGTCCCTTAGGCTTTTTAGTTTGCTTCATCTCACATTGTAATACGATGGAGCCCATATACTATGAGTTAGCTTCATCTCTTTTAAGAGTTAACCATCTTTGCTTTAGGTGAGCAAAGATGAGAACTTAGCCAAATATTTAGTAACCACTTTTGTTAGTCATCTATTTCCTCGGCTTCTATATTCCCAACATCACAAAAAGGATTTTGCTCTCTAAATTACATTGCCATACTGTTTGATTAAACTACTTAGTGGAGGATCCTACTGATGCTTTTGATGATTCATCCCATTAACTACCTCTTCATACACCCATGATGTATCCCATTAAATGCAACATTACTACTGCTGACAACTTTCTGAAGCGTGATTTCAAGATTGATTTCCCACCTTTCCCTGGTTTCTGATTTCACCGGATGTTCTCACAGTGAACATTTTGTCTCTTTTATTTTGGGGTCAGATCAGTGTTATTGTCACTTTAAAAATCTGTCCACACTCTTCTATTCAAACACTTCTTTGAAAGGTTTAGGAGTCAGCTTCCTAACTGCACTGCATTCAGAAGCTAGGAAGAAACTCTGCCTAAGAGACAACCAGGCATGTGGTGAGAAAAAAAAAAAAATCTGTTAGTTTCCTGGATCAGAAGGGATGCCATTCAACAGCCAGCCCTCAAGTCTTGGATGCGTCTTTGCTCTGCAAATACTTGAACCACCACCAAGAGAGCATTTCCGGAATTGGCCCCTCCTATGTGACAGTAATTGGCCAAAAAGTAAAAGCCGGTAGCTTTCTAGAAACAAGCAAACATGCATAGAAATATCATTCAAAAAGATGTTAATGAGAGGCAGTGATAGCAGATGTAAAAATGAATACGTTTAAATGACCTAAAAGATTGTACAAACTTGACTATCATCCTCTTACATGTGTCATACTGGTATTTATTAGGCTATGTTCAGATACGTGTACTTGTGAATGTCTTGCAAAAAAAAAAAAGCGCTGCTGTTGTTATTATTATAAGACACTTGAACAGCTTAGGGCAAATCCTTTTGCAGCAGAGTTTCTTCCATTTGGAACAATCTTTTTACCGATGCCAGACACCGTCTCCACATGTAATGCTAGAGACAAAACCAATTTATTCAGCACTATTCAGCATGTCCCTTTTCGCTTCCAGTTTTACCTTCACACTGAGACTCAATCTGGATATCACACTCAGACAGTGAGTCAATTGAAACGTCCACTATCAGGATGTTCGCCCCCCCCCCAGCTTATGTGCACATTCATACGGCTGCTCCTGCAAAATATGCTACTTAAAGATGCAGAAGATTTGCATCAGATGTATGTCTGTTTGTAGAAACATGCTGCATATCACCAACCACATTTTCTCTACATGTCAGAATAAAAAACATGTGGGTCCATTGTGATTAGGCGTGAAGCATATTTTGATTGGCAATGTTCTGCCTTGAATGACTACGAGTGATAAACTACAAATCATTTCATAATGCTGATTGCCGCTCGGTGAAAAAAAAAACACACAATGCAGGAAGGCCAGAGGCTGCCTGAGGGAGACAAGAGAGAGAGAGTAAAAACATTGGTTTAAAAAAAAAAAAAAGCAGTCTTCAAAAAATGTATCTGAAGGAGCATTTCAGGAAATTAATTTTCTCAAATGTGACACATTATTGTCCCCACAAATTACACTTGATATACAGTAATTCCATACTTAGAAGGAAAATAGCTTGGGTAGGCAATATGCACTCACTTTTCCCACTTTAGCTCATTAATTTTCTATATCCTGTCACTTTTTAAGTGCATGTAATGAATAGGCTGGCAGACATATAAAACTGGGTTGCACAGGAATACATAGAGTAAATCATCATGTTTAAAACTTAATGCATGCCCGCTAACAAATATCTGTACCTATTTCATGCACACGTATACTTATGATTCAGTACATTAACATTTACATCACATAAGCTCGTATGCAAACACACGCGCCGTTGTGTTAGATTGGTCACACACTTCGATTAAGCTCCTGCTGACTGGCGGCACAAAGCGCGGCTGCAATCCAATTCTGCTGCTGCATGTTTTGCAATCTCAGGCGCCACATGAGGTCCACGTCTCACTTTGGCATGAGACATATCATAAACAGAAGCTATGCTTCATCGCCGCAGCAGGAAAACTTCCAAAGCGACTGCTGTGACTCCATAGGGTGAGGTGGGGGTGGGGGATAGCAACACACAGGCCCAATCAGTCATATTCACAGTTATAGTAAATGTGATGATTACCTGTCTATCTGTGTATCATGACGTCTCCATAATCCTACCAAAGTATTACATCCCAGCACTTTTAGCTGCAATTTTAGCAGGCTTTGTATAATCTCCAGTTTATTCATTATTCTTTCTCAGTGTTTGCTCCTTCGGGCTTACATTCGATAAAGACAGACTATCAGCAGTTTTACTTTGTGAGAACCTTTCGTTGTGTAAGCTCACACATGCACATGCCAACACACGCATCCATCAGATATAACAAAAACCTCTGTGAAGTCCAGACCAGCTCTTTTATGCAGGTCAGTAGTTCATTTTTATAGCATTATTTAACGCTATTATGATAAAGAAGCACCAGGCTCACATTATGGGGTTTTTTTTGCGACGACAAATTGCTACAGTAAAAGTCTGCATTAAGGGAAATGTTGGCGTAAGCACAGGGTTTATGTTTTTCAAGAAAAAAGAAAAATAGAAAGAAAAGCGGGAGATTAATTACTGCGATGTATGAGCCATAATGCACTCTATTGATTTCTCACTGGGCTGATTAATAGAATTTGTGAGCTGATGAAGGTTAAAGCCATAAACGTCAAACCATACACCACATACCGACATTCACAGAGGGACCAACTGGGTTGGCAATTTTCTCTTCCGTCCTTTCAAACACATGGGATGGGCTGTAGAGCGTCCAGATTGTTGGGCAGTAATTTGACTTGAGAGGAGACCGTGGCGGGAGAGTGCGACTCTGATGTGAAATCTGCTCAGAGATTGTGACAGAAGGGACTTCTTGGAAGGAAGTCACAGACTCAAGGAGCAAATGGAAGCACGGCAACAAGATGGAGAAAAAGGAGAAACACGCTCCACGGCTGCCACGAAGTGTTACTACATGCGCTCATTCACAAGCACGGCAGTGGGATTCCTGTCTGACCTGTTCATGCATTTCTACGTGCACTTAAAAGATTTCACTTGTTGTAACTGGAATTGTTGACAATCAGCAGCTACAGTTTTGTGTCAGGGAAAGTAGAGCTATAATTAAAATGCACTTATTGCACCATAAAAACACAAACACTTACTGCTGTTCTTGGCCTTCTGGTGAGTATATTAAATAAATGTGGATTAGGACAAACAAAAAAAACAGCTTGAAGATGTCAGATTGTTTTGGGGTAAATATTAGTAGCAGTTAAACTACATATTCGACCGTGGTTTTATAGATGCTATGACAATGATGAGGCTAATGTTCAATATCTCTGTAGCCCTATTTTGTTCATTAGCTGGAACATTAAAAGGACCACAGTGTTGGCATGCTAGGGCTGACACACTACCATGCTAGGATATTGTATTTTAATGAAGTTAACCCATCAACTGACCACAAGACGTCATGCTAAAAAAAAAAACATGGGACTAATAAATGGGAGCGGATACCCTGCAGAACATTATGCTCAAATCATAATGTGTAATTTGAACACTAGTCCCTGTGCAGTGTGGTCAGAGTTGCTTCCTCAGGAAGGACACAGATGGTTGATCAGTGCTGATTGAGGCTTCAGTGGCTCCTTATTGACACAATCGTTTCCACTGAGAATTATGCAAATTCAAACACTCGGCTCAGCCTCCTCTGACATTAAGCCTTCTTTTAACATTAAACATATGCTTAACAGTTTGCACATATTCTCTTTGTTATGAGCAAAGTTTTGCTACCGCCCTGGGCAGCATCAGTCGAGCAGTTCCTCTTAAAGAAATGGGAAAGGTTTGGGGTTTTTTTTATCTGTAATGGAAAGCTGACTTATTTAGTATGTGAACTCGTGCTGAGATTACTCTTATTTAACATGCTATTTCAAAGCGTATGCATTTCCTTTAGATGTTGCTGGGTATTGGGGACTTATTAGTGCTCAAAGAAAACATTTCAAAAGAAGCCAAAAACAAACTTATTATTTATCAAGAAAACACAACAACAACCATACAAGAAACCAAAGTACACTGCGTCATCTTTTTCTCCCTCGTCATTGTGCTTACATGCTTTTGTGACCTCTCTGTTCTGCATTGTAGCTTCTTCCTCTTCAGTCACTTCATGCAGTTCTACCTGCTGCATTTATTTATTTTCTACAACTTCACTTTTTTTTTTTTTTAAATAAATCAAGTCATCTAAATTTGTCCACACCTAAAGTGTATAAGCCCCATCTTTTTACCAGCGGCTCTCACAGCTGTGGCCACATGAGGACAACACTGATTGCTTTAGTAACGTGTCACATCAACTTTATAAAAAGAAAAAAATCTGCCGTCTTCAAAAAAAAAAAAACTGATCATTTGCCAACTTTTTTTCGAAAAGCTGATTGTGGATCAACCCTTTACACCTCCTTATAAAGCTTGCTTAAATTACCTCGCATGTATGGGCAAACACCTCACCTTTATTATGCCTCAGTTTGTGCAACATAACAACACTAAAAACTTACATGCAGAGCTTAACACTTGCTTAACCACTTTTGATGTACCAACCCAAAGTAATACTCCAGGCCTGGGGGTTATCTGTGGGTAATGTGTGCCCCCCCCCCTAGTAAAACGGCAGTATTAGCTGCTCGACAGTGAGTTGTTGAGCTGCAGGTAAAGCTGTCTGAATCCAGAGGTGACAGTTCTGCTGGTGAGGACAAGAATAATCATTTCATGTTCAGAATCAACAGCTACCCAGTGCATCTAGTACGTGGATAATGTCTCACTTAATGAGCCGTGCCAGTGGATTGTGCAGCCACATCACGCAGGCAGCATCCCTCCGCTGTACTCCAGGTAAAACGCATCAGGTGCCGCATCAGCCAGCTAGGGTGTCTGGATCTGTGTGAATATTTCAGGCTTCTGCCTTCTGCTGCCTGATGCAGTTCTAAATTCCAACGTGCCAAGAAATTTCTTGGCCAGACGCACACACGAGCACTGACAGCTTCCATCGGGCTGTGGATTTTTTGTTTGTGCCATCAAGTGTGTGCGAGCGGCAATCAAGATGCAGTGCACACGCGAACAAATTGACTATTACAGCCAGTCATACATAAGTGACACAATTTAACGTTTAAGAAAGTGGGGTTTTTTATGCTTTTAGCTAGACAGTGAGAAACCAGGTGTCGTTCAGAACTACATTTAATTGCTATCCTTGATGTGATCATTTTAATTAAAATGACTCCTTTAATGCAAAATGTCAAATAGATGCATATTCAGAGGGGGGCATTTCATATTTTTTATCTAAGGAATATTCAATCGGCTTCTTGCCAGTTTCATTTTTGTGTGCTGTCGTCCTAAACAAAACTGAATTACAGTCACAGAGAACATCAAGACAATGCCTGAGCATTCAGAGGGAAAGACAAAGAAATGCCTATGGCACGGAGAGAAAGATAAAGAGGCTGAGAATTGGATAAACCTGCGTGCATGAGGTGAAGTCAAATAGCCAAATAGAAACTCCAGGGAGACTAGTCCACCTAAGACTTGGGTAACTTTACACAGCCTGGAAAAGAGCCCTAATAAATTTGTGACAACCGTGTTATGGCTCAATCACATCCACTAAATGAACTACCAAAATAGCAGCGCTCAATCAGCAGTTGCAGCCTCTACTGGGACTTTAGCGATAATCCTCAGGGGCCTGGCAGCAAAGGGTCAAAGTAGGGTTAAATGTCACTCAACAATAGCCAGCTTTCAGTTGATTTAGCTGCCAAAGATGCAGTTTTTCCACATTCAAAGTGATCGCATGCATTATTTGTGAAGTTTCTTTTCATTGCACTATTTGCTTGGGGAAAGAACCATTGATTCAACAACATATACCAAAAATAACTAAGAGAATGGCTGCTATTTCATTTGAGTATCAGATCGTGATCCAATAGATGATATATTTTAAGGCTAGTTTTTAAAAGTCAGGACTTTTTGTTCAGAGGGGCGAGCATTTTTAATCTGTACCTATAGATGTTTTCCTCCTCTTCAATCTTGGCGACAAACCTTTTGAGAAGGCCACTCGTCATCGTCTTGTTGCCGTTGCCATTGTTGAGGCCACCGAGTTGCACAAGGTCGAATATATTACAAAGTAAAAATAACATTGCGTGAAATGGAATACAGTTCACTGGGGCCAGACTATTTATACAGCAACAGTCTGGCAAAACAGACGTTTTGAAACAAAGTAGATCCGCAACAGATTTGTCCAAAACCACAAAAACACCAATACCAGATTCTGCACCGATTACACTTTTTTTTTTTTAATGACGTTGATTAACAAAATTAAAATCCAATAATTTCTCTTGCAATCAGGTATAATGTCAGAATTGAACATCAGTGCAGACTAATTTGCATGTGTAATGATTCATATCTCGATTAATTAGCACTTGAAAGTAGCTGCTTTTCTTGGTGTGATTCCACCTAAGTGCGTGGCAGGTGGGCTTGAAACACTGTATGATATTCTGCGTGTCTGAAGGCTCTGACATTCACAAAAAAGCATTCATCATCTAATGATACTAATCTCTAATGGGCAGCCTCACCTGATGTTATCTGAACATTCCCGGATGCCGAGAAGGATGAACCTCCTGTACTTCGAGCATAATCCAACAATTACACTATTTGCTTGTATTTGTGCAGTGAAAAGCACGGGGTGGGCGGTGGCTGTGTTTCCTGCGGTCTGTGTTACATTAGATCAAGAACAATAGATCAAGATCCATGACATGTAAAGAGCCACAAGCTCTGATGTACCTGTCACATTTCTTAAAAAGGATCAAAACGGATATAACTCTAAACCAGCAACCACAGACCAACAAGCTTTACGCTCCACTGAGACGTCTGACCACATTATTGACTTTAGACAATATGAAGCCACTTGGCAGAAGCTTAATGTGTGTTCACATTGTAAATTCATGAAGCCTGCTGAAATGTCAGATATTGCTGAGAGGTCTCTCTCGAGTTGATCTTCACAAAAGCCAATGACTGCTCGAGCTGTGACACTAAATGCTATCTTTTGTTACTTCTATGAAGTTGTGAATGTCAGATTTAATCCTTCAACATATTCACTTCCACAGCATATTTTATGAAAGAAAGAAAGACAGAAAGGTCTATTGTCTCAGACCTGAACACATCATCCACAGGTAATATCTGAACTTGTGATTGATTTTGTATTATTTCGTGTAGTTTTATTCTGAAGGCTGTCCCAAAAGTTTATCTTAAACCTGGACTACAGTGCATGACAATCTATGAACCTGCGTCCAGCCAACGTTTATTCTCCTTCTCCTGCGTGGACAAAAAGTCTTTCCCACTTTCCTCCCCCTTTATGAATTTCAGTAACAAGCCAACTACCGCTCGGGTCACACAGATATGGTGGATGTAGGTAATATACAAAAATAATAACAGAACATCACCAAAAAAAAATTTGAATTACGGTGTCTTCGTGTGGCTCTCGGCTTGGGGCTTCACAATCTCTAATATGCTGCTATTCATTCATACATTTGCATGAAAAACACACGCAAGCGTGTGCGCATGCACGCACACACACACACACACACCGTTTCTTATTAAAGTTGCTGGTATGGAAGAAAATCTCTCTTTCAAAAGATCACAGCTTTGATTTATACACCGCTATGTAACAGTCTAAACGGGTGATTAAAATTTTACTTCTGCTGTCCAGCTCTTCAAAATCAAAAAGGTGATGCTTACCACGAGAGAAAACATTGAGCAGAAGTCCAACGATTATCATCCTGCCCAGTAACATTGGATAGTTAGGGATTAGAAAACTTGCACACGGCTCGCTGAAGCTCAGTGACCCGTCTCCTGCTACATCCAGCCTCCCCTGCCGCTGCGCCCGCACGGACTGACTGACTGAGGCTGATCGGATGGTCTAGCAGCCTATACAAAGTTGGCAAAAACTGAACAGGAGCGATTCAAGTTCTCGCGATTTTTGTTGTTCCATTTATTTTTCGGATCCCGGTTATATTGATCTCTGTCGGACGCCAATTCCAAAACCATTTATCCACAAAAGAAGAAAGAGAGTGAGAAGAAAGTTTCTCTGCAGCTGATCACGACAAAGCTCCCATCAGTCACACACCGCAACGTAACCTCCCGAGCGCGAGCTGCGAGGCGTTTGCGCTTCTGCCTCCCTGGCAGCTCCACAGTTGTCCAGCCAGAGTTAAGAGCAGACTGAGACTACACGGTGCAACTCTTGTTAAAGGCGCAATGTGATTGGCCCAATGCAACGAGCGATTGTGGCCAAAGGGACGTCAAAATGTTTCCAGTGGGAGAACAGCTGGGTCCCAGAAGGAACATATTGGCACCAACTTTATGGACAAAGTGCATTGTGTTATTGAGATTACAAGGGGAAAAAGTTAGCACCATTTTTGTGAATCCACTCAGCTGTTCACGTGTTGTGTTAAGGTTTTGATGCTCGGTTGTGTTCAAAGCATAGCTCCAGTGAATGAACATGAATGCCTTCGACCTTGATGCTTATAATAGGCTTTTGTGCCATGTCAGGCTGCATTCAGGGGAAATCTGAAGAAGACGACCCTTTGTTTACGTTTGGACTGTACGTCCACGGTTATGAATCGTTTTCGGGGTTTTTTGTTTCCTCCACAGCTGCCTTAAATTAAACAGATTCCATCCTTTGAATCGAGACTGGTCTGCAGTTCAGGCTTTTCCCATTCATATCAGTTTATAGCAGGAGTGGAACTGTGAGATCTTAATTTGTTCCAGTGCTGTGGCTGATCTGTGGGGGGAATGTGGCTATCCACAGAGGAATGAATTCAGAAATACAAAAATAAAACTGCTCACCTGTAACTCTAAGGTGATTTCCCTTCCTTGTGTTTGTTGTTGCGCCATCATCATTATTTCCTCAACTAGTCTGACTTTCAGTATTTTACAAAGACTTGCAGCATCTTTCAGGTATAGCATCCACTTTTTTAAATAAATTGCTTATTGCTTATTTTTAAAAGGGTTTGTTTGTGGTTTCATGTAGTTCACAAGCCAACCTGTTTAAAAAAAATGCTCCACTCAAAAAACCATGATTAAATACACCCACAGCTGCCTCTCAATAAAGGCGAACAAAAGCAATTTAAAATTGCAAAGTGCGTGCAATTGACCTACTGTCCTCGCTGTAATTAAAAGCAGAGGGATTAATGGATTAATTTACACATCCTGTTTAAATGTATTCTCAAGTGGCAGCAAGAAATACAAGTGGACAGTGACTGGCGTTAAAATGTACATGCAACCAAACAAGACTAGCCACACAGGGCATTTCATAAGGAACTGTAGAAATCACAGGGCAACACGAGACCTTTACAACAAACTAAACATTTTTCCGGGGTGCTTCTACATTTTGAATAGGCAAATATTTTCTCACAGCAGTACCAAGGGGGTTCATTTAGTACGCTGTTACCCACTTCACCTTCAGAAGCTGGTCTATGGTAGGATTTCTTAGAGATCGCTGGACACTTACCACTGTGCATGGCATAACAGCAGCACCTCCTTGTGGTCAACACTGCACATGAGCCAAGAAACGTGCAGCCCGCAGATACTCAAAATACAGCTAAAAATATATGTTCAGTGTTAGTGATGTTGTGGTTTTATATACTAATGTCAACAAATCAATTAAATGAGGTCAACAATTATATTATT